>JAHZNJ010000377.1:0-21309 GCA_027744475.1 Lepidocyrtus cf. sotoi NNG-2020
GGAAATGAGTTAATCTACGTTCCCTTTTCGTGTTATTACGGAAGAAACAATCAATTTTTCCTGTTGTTTTACTGTGTACTTTCTTGATTCCTCTAAATAAAATAACGGAAGGAAGGAAGGAAGGAAGGAAAAGTAAGAAAGTAAAGCATCGGAGGACTTTCTTTGACAGGGAAAATGAGAGACTTGAGAAATGCTGACTTGAGCAAAGCAACTCTTCCAAAATGAAGATGTATTTGTTTCGTAATGTTACACTGAAAAGGCGGGAAATGTTAATGGAGCTTTTAAAATTGGCAATATTTGAAGGATTTTCAGTGTTTTTAAGCTTTTTTGTCTTAACCAGCAAATTTTTTTGTATTGGCCCAGGACCGCGGACAGCGACTGCCCATCAATCCGGCAAAATGAGATTGAAATGTTTTCCATATTTATTATCATAATCATCATCAAAAGCTTTATTTTAGTTCCATATTTTGCTGTCATCTGCAGAAAAATAGCAAAAACAAAATTTAAGAAGATGTCCAAAAAAAATTATAAAACATTTGCCAATTTTGCAAAATAAACAATCTGTCATTGTTTATTTCAATTTCTAGTGTCCATCTATTTTGTTTCGCTCTTCTTAACATTTTTTACTAAAAAAATAAAAGCAGACCCATGAGAAAAATAATTCAATAAAATGACCTTATTCCTCTTTTTGTGACACATTTCCCAATTTCTTGGCTTGAAAAATTCCCTCCCAGACGAATCCTGAATAAAAAATAGGATTTCGGTGACTGGAATGGAATAGATGGACAGATGGAGGATTGAATAATTGAGAAAATGGGAAGAAATATGAGGACAGCTACACTATATAGCCTTATTCTCCTCCTCCTTTTTCCTATCATCTTGATATGGTGCTGACGTCTTGGATTTCAGATTTTTTTTTTCAAAATATAAAAACAAATCCGTTCCTGCTTTGAATTCAATATTCAACCGAGGACACATCAACAATCCGCCAGCCTCAGTCAGTCAGTCAGCTAGCCAACCAGCCCCTTTTCCTTTTCATGCAAAAATAAACAAAAGTGGCTTCCAGAAAAAATACGGCAGCAGTTACCGTAGCAGTCACACTGACATAGTCACAACAAAAACAACAGCCCAATAGTAGCAACGACAGACACAGACTTTTGTATCATTCTTTAAATAAAACAATTTTCATACAGAAAAAGGGATGGACAAGCTGCTGTTGCTGTGAGTGAATAAATCAGGTTTGCAAATAAAATTCACACTTGAAACAGTTGCAGTGCAGTATCATCATCAAGCAACATCAGCATCGAATCAACTTTTGTCACCTAAAAGCAGAAAAATATCTGCACAGCTACACTGCTGCTGCTCCTGAGATGCTACACCACAGCTCAAGATAGGTTTTCAAGAGAAGAGGATGACGTTGATGATGATATGGCGATGGTGACGATAGTGGCGATGAAGGGAATGCGACTTTTTTCTTTTTTGTCCCTTCCTTTTTTCTTTTGTAAAAAAATGCTCTGGATTCTTTTTTTTTCATTTATTTCCTTTTTATTCATATATTCTCCTACTTTTCAGCTTACAACAGCTTCGTGAATTTCCATTTACTTCACTACTCATTCATTCTTATTCACTGAGAGTGCATCCCATAACAGAAAATGACTGCGAGAAGAGAAAATAAATGAATATGTAGTGCTACATAAAATATATCAAACGCTTTAGAAAAAAACCTTTCTTTTCTTATACGTATGTAAAAATATTATACGCTTTTTGTCACATGATGGAAAGAAAGAATGAATGAATGAAGAAAAGTTTTTTTTAGGAAGAGGAGAGGGGAGCCTTCAACTCTGTTTTTGTTAAGCTTTCTGAAGGATAATAATATTTGACTGCTGCTGTGTTGTCGCCGCTGGTCACCCAGAATAACCACTGAAAGCAACCTTCTTACTTTTTCCTTCAGAAGGACAGAGATGGACACGGGTTGAGCTGCTGAATGGAATGGAATGAAAATAGAGAAATAAAAATTGACATTGGCAGTTTAACGTTTAGCACTTCAGCAGTTGTCGTATCGTTTCTTCTTATGATGATGATATGTGACGGAATACTAAAAAAATGGATGTACAAAAAGAGCCTAAAAAATACTTTCAGAATCAGAAGTAGATTTTTCACAAGGACATGGTTGATGGTGGTGGCTGTGGCTATTATTATTCTGCATCTCTACTAAAATACCTTCACAGATGGAATAAATTGGTAGGAATAATAATTTTATTGCTGGTAATATGACAGAAAATGTCTTTTTAGCTGTGGTGCTTTTTAACTTGATTCTACTTAACTTTTTTAGCTCAAATTTTCTTCGTATGTGAGTTACGACTTGAGTTGTCTTCAGAAATGTGTCATTATTTATGGAAAGGAGGTTTTTAGTTTGAATAAAAGTTGTATAATAATATTCGCAGAACAGAAGAATCATCTTCAGAAATGTGTCATTATTTATGGAAAGGAGGTTTTTAGTTTGAATAAAAGTTGTATAATAATATTCGCAGAACAGAGAAATATGATAACGATAATGTTTATTTCGTACGGAAAGGAATAGCTAAAGTCAATGTCAAGAAAATAACAAGGCAACGGTTTTATTATCTTAAATTACTATTTCGAATAATAAAATTGCTGTTATTGTGTTGCAGTGCGTTGCTGTGCAGAGAGACTTTTTTAAGTAAAAAATAAAATGGTTGAGACTTGAGTTGAAAGTTGAAGCGTTTCAGAAAATTTAAAGTTTTGAAGTGAAATAACGAAGTAAAGTTCATCTTTGGTATAATATTATTATCCTTATCTGTTAGCAATCGGAGGGAACGTGTCCTGAATACAAGCGTAATTATTGAAGGAAGTTACGTAACAAAGCGAGCACTTGTATGAATGTCGCTGTACGTAAAGGATAGGATAAATGAAATGAATATCAAACGAGACGAGACGAAACGAAACAAGGAAAACGATACAGGATTTGAAAGTGCGCGCCGCCAAGCGATGTTATAGTGCTGGTGAGCCAGCAAAGTAAACGAAGCAGGAGAATAATAATGATTATGATATTTTGTTGATCCTTTTCTAAAGCACATTATGAAATGGGACATGACATGACATTATCAGTTTGCAGTTTTGCATACAAAAACTTTCCCAAAATGAAATAATATTTTTTGAGTGAGTTTAGGGAAAGTGAAGTTTAGTTTTGTTTTAGTTTGTTGGCAGAAGATTTTGCATATTAGTAAAAGAAGAGAAAGAACTGTTTAGCCAAATGAGAGTTAGAGTTTAGAGTTAGAAAGTTGCATTGTTTGCGATGATGATGATGACGATGATGATTATAGAAATGATTATGAAAAGTAAAGCAGTGAGTGACTAAAAACTAAAAAGTACTGCAGCAGCATTTCGTTACTTCTCTTGTTACATAATTTTAGTTAGTGGAATTATAGAATGAGAATTGTTCGGAAACTGCAGAAGTGCGATGTGCGATGCGATGCAAAAGAGAGATATAAAAGTAGGAGCAAAAAAGAGCTCAGAGGAAAATAATGCTAATGCTTCTTTCCTAATGCGTTGTATAACAGTAACGGATTTCGTGTTTGTGTGACAAGAGAATGAAGATAAAAATATAAAAAAGGTTGAGTTGAGTTGAAGTGGCGCGGAGAAAAGAGAGAAGTAGTAAAGTGAGAAGGGAATCTTTAAGCCACTGAGCTTTTAATTTGTGAGCGTCAACAATGCCTTGGCAGTGATGGATGAGCTGCTCTTTATCTGTTTGAAAAAGAAGAAAGGAGAAAAAGAAAAGTGTTATAAAATAAAATAAAATAAAGCTGAATCTGAATCCGAATGCATAACCAACCATTATAAAATGAAATTGTCTCTTTTCTTCATCTCCTAACAATAAGTAAGTAATTTGCAAATCTGGAAAATGCAACGGGAATTAAAATAGATTTCTTCTCGGTAAATAATATTATTTTGTAAGTAATAATAATAATATTCTGAATTTTATTATTTTATAAGTAAGCGGAAAAAGTTGGTTGAATCTCCCTCCACTCTCCACTTTCCACTAATCTTCTTAAAGTAATACTGGCATGTGGCTTACTTGGCTGGCGTGGCATTAATTATGAAAGGAGTGAAGTGAAGTAAATCGTAAATTCGTTGTTGAATAAGTAAAATAAATACAAACAGACAAAGCAAGGAATAGCAGCAGCAATGCAAACTAAACACTATTTACTAGAACTGCAAACTGGATTAAATTAAAGGACCTTCCTTCACCCAAGCTTTGAGCTTGAGTTGAGTTTGTCATTCACTTCTGTCTTTTTCCTCACTTCTTAAATGACATTCCGAGAAACAATAATGTTCATTTTATTCAATACAGAATACAAATTAATGCTTCAGCTGAAGGCAAGTGATCCTCTAAATTCTCCAATTTACAGAAATGCTGGTGGTGCAGCGGTGGTGAAGGCGATGACATTCTGCAAGGCTGCTCTATTGCTACAAGTACAATGCCATAGATAGGACTGAACTAAATCACGTCAGCTCACATCTTCAGCAGTTCATTCAGTTCAGGACTAGGACCAATGGGAGCATTAAACAAAAATGCAAACAATTGCTTTTAAAAGTTTACGCAATTTATTATTATTATGTAATCTGAGCTTTCCTCGAACAAATAAATCATTTTAGTTCAAACTAGATAAATACTACATATATGGTACGATAAGTATGATAATTACGTTCAAACGATGAAACTCACAGGGGAACTGATATTTTTGCCTTACAATATTACATTTTAATTTTAATTTTGCCCTCTAACTCTGATTAGCACTAACTGAAACTAAAAGTCTAAAACTAGTAGAATGAAAAGTTAATGTGAGCTAAGAAATGAAGAAGCTAATTTGATACGGAGATTTTGCCATTGTGATTGGCGTTAGTATGTATTTCGATATTACGATGAGTTTACTTATGTGACGAACTCCGTTTTGGAGTCAGAGCAGAGCAGAGCTAAAAACTAAAAACCAGATTGTCCTGAAATAATACAAATCTAACTAAACTATAGGCAGTCAGACTGCACTGCACAAATTGAATACATTTGACAGTGTTGCGCGTGCGTGATATAGTTTTTTTCCTTAATCTATAACTCTTAATGATTTTTAAACATTTATATCTGTAAAATGAAAATTTTTGTTCTAAATTATTTATTGACATAAGGTTTAATTTAATGACAATCATAAAAATAGATCTTTATGGCTTTAAAGAACACATTTTAGTAAACTAAATAAATATTATGCTAATTTTCAGGAAATATCTGTCATCAAAGCACTACTTACTGACATGACAGTGGCAGCACCAAAACTTATCTGATTCTCAGTAATCAGCAATGCTAAATTGACAATTTTAACATTAATACATAATTATACTTGTTTGACACACTTTTCATAGGTTTTGCTATTTATAACTGAATCTGAAATTTATATTTTCAATTTTGTTTAAGCTTGTTTTTGCTTTTTAAAGGAGTCCTGTTATTTCGCAGATTACAAGTTTTTCCGTTGTTGTTTTACTTGTCATTGTCATGCCTGTGACAATGCAATGGTAGCGTCGCTGATGATGCTGCTGCTGCTGCTGATTTTTTCAGCAACAGATAACGTTTGGATATGAGGATAAGTGAGTGACAAGTCTGAATTGAATTGAATTTGAATTGAGATGAGGTGATAATGATGATCATGATGATGAGTTGAGTTGAGAAGAATTGAATGAAGGTTAAATAAAAAGTGTTGAACTATTCAGAAGTAAAGTGAGCAGTCAACTCAACGAGCCGTCAACAATCTCAACTTTCAGCCATGCCATGCTATAATAATCAAGTCATTATTATCATCAATTCAATATCAAAACGCTTAAGTAAGCGAAACCAAACCAGTATTAAAATTAGGTCTCTCTCAATTCTCACTAATCATTCTCATCATCTAACTCAACAACTACATAAAGTCAAGCTTGATTTTGACTTTGACTTTTTTCCTAAAGTGTTGATGATGAAGTGCTGAAGCAGAAGCTGTTGATCCAGTTACTTAATAAATGATCACGATCATTCATCGGTTTTAGTCGTAGACGTAGACGTGACAAAAATTAAATGAAAAACTCTTCAAAAAAAGTTTGCTTTAATAAGTTTTAAAGTTTATATTAGTGTGGGGACAGGACGGAGAGAACTGTGAAGTGAAGTGAAGCAAAGAATTGTGTGTGAGAGAGAAAAGAAGAGGGTGATTTAGTTTTATGTGTTAAATTCAAAGTGTTAATTAACTTATTACAGCAGCAGAGCAGCGCATCATAATTAATTTAATTAGACGAGAAGATTAAAATTGAAGATGGAAAAGTTCAAGGAAAATTTGTTGCAGAAGCGGAGGAGCAGTTTTAGCATTTCAGGCTTGATTAGCTGCATTGTCCTTGCTCAAGTTTTGAGTACTTCTAATGCAGCACCTGAAGCTGGAGTCATCTTAGGAAATGAGTAAGTTTTTTTGAAACATTCTTCATTTTTCTGGCACAGTTTTTTATGAGAAATAATTACAATTAGTATAAATCGTTCAATAATTATGACATAATTGAATAAACATCTGGAGGATTCACAGCTTGCCAAGAAATTACATGTCATTGACAAGTGTTTTGGCTCAAAAACCAAACAAAAGCAAAAAAAGCAGAGATTTTTTTCTTTCTCAGAAAAACAAAAAAATTTGCGATGTTTTGCCAAAATCAATTCATTTTTTATTCTTTTTTTCTCCCATTCCTTGTAAATATCAGTCAATAATAATTAGATTACGGTTGTTACGTGCTAAGCAAGCTTGAAACTGTTATGACTGCATAGTTTAGCCCAATGTTATTATTATTCCTTATCCTTTATCACTTCCCTTCAAATAATTATTGCTTCATTACACAAATGGAAAAGTTTCCTTTTCTTTTTTCTTTGGTGGTACCCCGAAAAAAAATTCCGAATAAACCAAACGGAGAACGAGAAAGAGAAAAAAAAAGTCAGCAACAACAATGGCAAATGGCAGTCAGTAGCAAAAGCAGCAACTTTCCTTCCACTTTGACTTGACCGTTCTACTTCCATTTCCACTTCCTTTCCTCTTCTCCTTTCTTTCCTTCCTTATTTTAGTTTCCTTTTTCATCCAAAACACTCACAACAAATTAGTTTGGAGGGACTCTGCAGAGCAAAATAGAAAAAAGTAGAAGAGTTCTTTTCATTTCGTGTGATTGCTAAGTTAAGTAGATTGCCAAAAGTACGAAAAAGCATGAGCATGAGCAGCATCACAGAAAAATATTTTTTAGCTTTTTTTTCTGGAACAGATTTCATCTTCATCTCAAAACATCATCGTCAAAAACAAAACGAAGCAAAAGAAGACTAAAACTAGTTCCCTACTTGTTCCTCTTAAACTTACACAAGATGAGCCAATTCATTGCCTTTGCATTGCAGAATGAATAGAAGGAATAGGAATAAAGTTCATGACCTTTTCGTTCCCGAAATGGGATCAATTTAGCGGAACAGAAGATAACAATGAATACCTATACGCATAAGTTTCAACAAAGAAGAATGAGTCCCCAAACAGGCAAACCGTTTCTTTTTTTTCTTTTCTCTTCTTCCAAGTTCCAAATACCATTCTTCAGTCTTCGCGTCTTACTTTTTGTTGTTGATCGGAAGAGAAGAAGAGAGTGAAAAGCCATTCAACTTCCTTTTGAAAACCTTTTCTACTATTTTATATAAATTATTTTGGCCGAAGAAGAAAAGGTCACTACTCTTCCCCATCTTTCATTTTGTAATCGTTTCCGTTGTATATAATAATTTAATGCAATAAATAATGTATTAGAAAGGGATAGCATAGTAAAAAATGATAAATCATTTGATTTTAATTTTGTTGTGGTAAATTTTCTTCCTTAGGATCCACGAGCATCCTCATCATAACCATCACGGTTACAATGCAAGTGAAGAGGCTGCCAAAATCTTCCTGGAAACTTACAACACAGACTTGGAAAACCTCACGAATACCGCTGTCCTGGCCGACTGGGAGTATAACACGAATTTAACTGACGAGAATGCTGAAAGAGCGGTAAAATTTAAAATATTTTTTATTAACAAAGCTACATTTTAAACGGAAGAGACTTTTTAGCAAATTTAATGCAAATTCACTTTTTTAAACATAAAACTATTTTCTTTTTCCATGAAATGTATAAAAACTCCCAACAAAAAATATGACCGCAGCACAGAAGAAGTAGAAGACAAGCAAAAGTTTAATTCTTTCCTGGAAGTAGAAAATTTTAAAATATGACATAAAAAACATTCTTTCACATTCACGTTGTTCCGTTTGTTCGCTTTTTACGTTCTTTGCAACATTTTATTTGCCATCACACGCTCACGCTCCATCTCATTTCATGACGACGACGATCATGGCGATGCTGATGTTGATGATGATAAGGCCATGTTCGTGCTCGTGTACTAAAGTTGTTGTCGCTTTATCGTACTTTTTTTCTTCTTCTGGTACTTATACTTGTGTGTGATCATGTGTAGAGATGTGATCCCATCATCGTCATCCCGTTTTGGTTTTTTTGTTTGCTTGCTTTTGGGAAGGAGAATGAGAACCAAGCCAGTGACATTTCCCCCTATTTTTTTGTAAAGTTAGTATTTGTCAACCGAAATGGAAAGTAGAATTTACCAGTTACCTATTTTTTTCCGGGGAGGAATTTACAATTCACATTCACATAATACAAAAATCCCCTTTCTCTCGTTTACTTTTCATCCCATTTTTTAAATGTGAGAAGAAGGTTTGAAATTTGCAAACATTTCCTGTCCTCCGTACATCCCAACAGCAGAAGCATCGTTTGAAAAAATCACAAACAAAAGCGGAAATAGGAATTTGAAATTTGAATAAGTACAAAGCACCATCATCCTCGCTGCCACCATACCACCACCACCACCTTCATCATCATCGCTCTTCAAATAAAATTGTACAATGGAGTGAGAGAGAGATAGAATATGACACAAATGTAAATATACGTATTTAGTGCTCTAGGTAGAGAAGGTAGGTAGGAAGGAAGGACATGTTTTCATAGAGCAACATATTTATGACAGGGCAACGGAAATTTCAAAAAAAAACGGAAGAGAATGCTGTTATGTACGAGTACGTAGGATAAATTCGAAGAGCTTAAAAGGGTCACTTTAAAGCGCCTCTTCCGAACGTATCCAAAGTACATACGAACTACGTCGCATTTATTTCTACTTTGTAAACATTTCTTTCTAATTTCTACCTACGCTACATTTGTTGTTTATAAGCTCGTGTGGGGTATAAAGAGGTAGGAGTGGAGTGGGAGTAGTATAGCGAGATCCTTTTGGAAAGCTTCCGTTTTTAAAAGATAGATTGGATGTAAGTTTAAACAAGCTTACTTTCATCATCATTGTGCAGAAAATGCAAAATATACATCATTGAAAACTGAAAAGTATCATTACATACAGGCCATACAGCAGCACGGCATCACGTTACGTTTCATTAAATTCGCACAATGAAAGGGAAATTTTCGTTTTTGAAAAAGTGTAGTATTAAAGTAAAAACGTATCTCTTTTTCAAAAATAGTAATGGAAAAATTAGTAGGACGACAGGGCTGTTGTAATTACAGTTAGGTAACGTAGCTTTGTCCTTTCAACTTTTAAGTACGTCAGTCAGTCAGTAGTGTTTTGCAGAGCAAACATCAACATAATTGTGATTCAAGCAGAACTTGAACAAAAAAGGTATCAATTTAGTAAAAGGGATAGTAAATAGTAAATATGCATATATGCAGCAGGAGAGGACTTCCTCTTCCTCCTACTCCACTTTAATTTGTTAGTAAAAACAGCAAGCTGAAATGGAAATGAAATAAATGATGAATTTAAACCTTTGAAGAGGTTCAAAGTATTCCGGAAAAATACAAAGTAAAAGTGTAAAAGTACAGGAAAAAGCTTTCTCTGTGCAAAACTAAAATTAGTATTGATGAGTGTTTTAAAAGCATTTTGCAAAGTAGTAACCATTTTTCGTAGCCAAATTAAAGAACGAGAGACACACATTCCATTTAGAAAATAACAGACAGAACGAATGTTTCAATATTAAAATTGGATGGAGATGAAACTACCGTTTCTTTTGAAGAGCATCATTTCACATGTTTGTTTTAGTTTTTATGAACTATTATTACACAATAATAATAATTAAATGGCTTTCGTTTTTTGAAGTCAAAGAAAAAAAATATACGAATGATACGTTGATGATGATGATGAATAATGATTACTCAGAACGCCGTGCTCATATCCGTAATTATTTTGCAATTTTATGTTTCTTCCCTCAAAGTCAAATTGTTTGCTTTTTTATTAGATGTTGTAATTTTGTAAATTATTTTACTATTTGTCAATTGCATGACTTAACATGCTTTTTTCTGTTGAAAAATTCCGCTGTTTTGTGCAGATGCTTGAAAACGTCTTAAAATGAAAAAAGTCTTAAATTTTATTTTTTCCTCTTTTTTGTACTTTATTTACCCTCTTGTAATAATATTTTCGAGTGTATTATTCAGAGTGGAAAAAAGTAATAATTTTGTAATTTTTAACGCATCAGCATAGCATTCCGCAGTGTAGAAAGAAATTCCACTTGTTCGTTCTGTTCTTCAGAGAGGAAGGAAAAGAAAAGCTTTGCATGTTTTGCAAAACATTAAATATTTTATATGAGCTCTTTCTTCAGCTTTTTCGTATAAATTTTCGTTTCTTCGTACTTTTGCTTGGGTTGGCTTTGTTTGAGT
The DNA here is from genome assembly GCA_027744475.1 of Lepidocyrtus cf. sotoi NNG-2020. NCBI lineage: Eukaryota > Metazoa > Arthropoda > Collembola > Entomobryomorpha > Entomobryidae > Lepidocyrtus > Lepidocyrtus cf. sotoi NNG-2020. The sequence continues at coordinate 10,789 of JAHZNJ010000377.1, forward strand.
TTTCTGAGTATGAGTTTTATGTTTGGTTCTTCTTCTTCATAACAATAATATTCTTCTTCTCCAAAAATTTAAATAAAATGTGACCTGACTTTTCCATGATTATAATTTGGCTGTTGCTCCGAAGTCAGTGGCGTCAGTGTAGAGAAAACTGAGCCATGTGAGTGTGAGTGTGGCGGTGGTGGCGGCGACAGTGCATGTGCTGTTTTTTCTCCCTGAAAGTTTTAAAACTTTGTCATTCATGCATGATGCATGTCACAAATGTTGCTGAAACAAGATGGAGAAAAAGAAGAAGAAGAAGAAGAAAAGAAATAATAATGTCTTGTATAAATTTTGAAGTTGAACAAAACTTTATTTTCATTTTACTCTTCCGTTTAAAAACGTTTATAAATCTCAAAATGTTTATATTCAAAGTACTAAATAATGTGTTTCTTATTTTTGTTTTTTTTTCATATTTAAAAATCCCGCCTGATGATGTTTGATGGAGACAGATTGCAGCCAGCCTGGTTATCACACAGTTCAACGCAGCAGCTTACGAGATCGCTTCTCAATTCGACTCCACAAACTTCTCCAGCGATACTTCCCGACAACTCAAGAAAGTTGGGGAGAAGGCGCTGTCAGAAGAAGAAATGAAAAACCTCAGCTCTATCATCTCGCAAATGGGACAGATTTATGGAGAGGTATGTGTTGTGTTGTTGTATATCCTACTTAAAACTTACTTTTTACTTTCACTTAATATTTTTAGCAGAACATTTTCATCTTTCCATTGCACACTGCATTGTTATTATTATTTCTCTTGCAAGAAAAGAAGAAAAAAAAGAAGCGCAGAAGAAGGAAAAGAAGTCAATTTAGAATATTTTTCTTATTTTACTTTTTTTTGCTGTAAATAAAAGAAAAGTGTTCATGCTCATGCTCATCACGTGCAATGCATTTGACAAATTGTAACGACATGATGGACTCTATCTTCTCTTCTCCATTCCCCAAAACTTTATCTTTTTACTTTTAAAAAAATAGTAGAAAAGGAAGGAAGGAAAAGAAAAAAACTTCTAACAAAAAAAAGAAGAAAAAAAAAAAACAGTTTTGAGCTTATCTCAAAGCTAGAGGAAGGAGCCATGCATCATTCTTCATGTCTCTTGTCTCATGTCCAAGCAGCAGTACGGAAGTAGCTGCAGTAGAGTATAATATAGAACTTTACTTACTACTTAAATAAAAAAATATATTTTTTACTTTTTGGTGTTCTTCCTTCTCTTTTCTTCTACTTTTCTTTTTACTGTAAAACTTGTCGACATGTTTTTACTACTTTTTTACGAGGGAATAAGTAAAGTGATGTTGTAATACAATAACAATTTGCTTTTATGCAAATGTTTTCTTTGTCCTTCCTCCTTTTCTATTTTTCCCTTCCATTTCATTTTATTCCGTTTTTAGAAAACTGAAGAAGAAAAATCTGGAGAAGAAAGTTTTTTGAGTATCCTCCTGTCGCCAACTGTATTCTGTCCGTCGTCGTCCTGTTTCTCCTTCTCCCTTTTCCTTCTATTTAGTTTCAAACTTGTCTACTTGTCCTCCAATCAGCAGAAAAATGACTTCACTCTTGTAAGAGAATGTTTGAAGAAGGAAATGCTCTGGAAAAATTTATTTCTTTGCCAAACTATAATATTTTTTTAAAGAATGCTTTAGTATTCTGCTGCAAAAAATGCTGCTGCACTGAAAATGAAATAAAATGAAATGAAAGCCAAACTGGAGCTACTGTTGTTGCTGCTGCTGAGTGAGTAACTGTCATGAATCACGAAAACTGCATTAAGCAAATATAAAAGGTGCATTGGACGAGTAATTTCATTCAACTTAAGAGCTAACTTTGTTCAAGCTTAGCTTAGCTTAAGTGAAATCATCATTTTCCTCCCTCCCTCCTTTCCTCCATTGCTATTACGTAATTTTATACAGCACATACAGTAATAGCAATATTATTTTATGGAAATGACCTCCTCTTCTTCTTAAGCTCTTTTTAGTTCTTCTTCTGTTCCTTCTTCCTTTTCACTTCTGACATTTTATCCCTCTGTCATGGAGCATAAGCGTAAGCGTAAGTGCTTTAGTCTCCTTTTTTGTAATAAAATGGAGAGAAGAAAAGAAAAGAACGAAGTAGTAAAAAATCAGTTTTTTATTTGGCGGATGACGCCGCCTTCCTCCCTTAAATTGTCGGCGGTGGTGGAGCAAAAGTAGCTGCACAGAAGGCAGTCCAGTCAAATTTGTTTTTCCGCCAATAAATCTAAAAAATAAAGAAAGAAAGAATTCTGTTCTGTCCGGTTTCAGTCTATCGTCGTCGTCGGTGACGACGTCGACGTCAGCACATCATCTCGTCTTCTCAGAAAAATGCTGCAAATGCTAAATGAGAAGAGAAGAAAAGAAAAAAAGAAGTAGTAAAAAAATCAGTTTTTTATTTGGCGGATGACGCCGCCTTCCTCCCTTAAATTGTCGGCGGTGGTGGAGCAAAAGTAGCCGAGGCTACTCTAGCTGCACAGAAGGCAGTCCAGTCAAATTTGTTTTTCCGCCAATAAATCTAAAAAAAGAGAAAGAGTTCTGTCCAGTTTCAGTCTATCGTAGTTGTCGGTGACGACGTCGACGTCAGCACATCATCTCGTCTTCTCAGAAAATGCTGCAAATGCTTACTTCAGAAAAAAAACGGAATCTGAAGGGAGGAGAGAGGGAAGACGAATTCTCGATGACTGGACTGAATTACTTTTTTATGCTGGAGAAAACGTAGACGTAGTCATGTCAAAACCAAGAAGCATCATACACAATCACAGCAGCAGCAACAGCAGCATCATGTCAGTCTTGGTGAATATAAAAGAAAAAGGAAGAAAAGAATAAAAAAGAAAGCAGAGCAAAAGCAGCAGAGTAGCAAGTGGACAAGAATAATGCAATGCTGGTTGCTGGACATAATATTAAATCACTTTTTTTTATACTTTTTGTATAAATTTCCGGTCAGTTTCCTTCTTCTTCTTTATTCTTTAGAGAAAGGAAAAAGGAGTTTCCTTTTTATAATACTATTATCATGTTAAGAGCCACTCAACTGCAAAGATGTTGACGACGGCGAAAGAAGAGGGAGAAAGAAAAAAGAAGAAAAGAATGGGAATTTTCGCGGAGTAAACAGTTTTCTTTCTTTTTAAGCATTTTTTTTGTTCCTTCTTTTATTTCATTCGTTTGCTGTTCATTTGTTCCCTTTTTCGTTTCTTTTCTAATGATGATGAGCAGCAGCAGCAGCAGCAACAGCAGTACGGCGGCTTCTTATGAAGTGGCTTTGTGAATTGTGTTGTGATGCGGAATTATTGAAGAGTATAATAAAAAGGTATACAAAGCTAAAACTAAAAAACCAGGAGGGAAGTCGAATGCAATGTGGCTTTTTGTACAGAAATGGAATGGAACTCGACAAAAATAATTTATGATCTGTCATTATCACGTTTCATTTCATATTAATTTTGGAAAGGGAGGTAGAAGAGTTGCAAATTGCAATGGTAAGAATGAAATACGTCTTTCTGAATTAGATTTGGAGTAGATACTTTTATTATTTTTGGTAAATGTTGCAAATAAACCTAATTTTCTGCAATTATTTGCACAACTCCTGTTTCTGTGGACAATTCAAGATGAAGAAATAAAATATAAAGATAAAAAGTTAAGCCATTATCACGAAACCCAACCCAATAAAGTTTTTTTAAATATTTTTACTGAAAGACTGCGACTGCAGTTGCAATAAAGTAATTAAGCTACTGCTGCTTCTGTTGCGGCTGCATGAACTGAAATGTTTATGATTTTTAGCGTCCGACAATAATTTCGGAAATAGAATTAATTTACGATGAAGTTTATGTGCAGCGTTGGACAGATTTAATGATAACAATAACGATGCTGCTGCTGCAAATCTTTTTGGTAATTGTTTTAGTGTTGTTGTAAGTAGTACACTTTTTTAAAAATGTATTATTTTTTAGGGTAAAGTCTGTCGACCAAAACCAGGAGAAGAGGATGAAGAATGCTTAACTCTAGAGCCCGACTTAACCAAACTAATGTCCGAGTCGAGGAACTCCACAGAGAGGATTTGGGCGTGGCAAGGGTGGCGCACGAATGTTGCCAGACGAATCAAACCGCTTTATCTTGAGGTAAGAAAACAACCAATCAAGTTTGCTTTTATTTCAGCGGGAACAATGTTTTAAAAAATTCAAAAATATTTGGCGCGTAAATTATTAAGTTTCACTTTTAAAAACTAAACAAATTTTTACTCGTTCATCGATTCTCTATTTCATCGCATCTTTAAAATTGCACTTTTCTCTTTATCCGTCATTTCTTCTTGTGATCATCATCATTCAACTCAACAACCTCTTGTGCATCATATGCTGATCAATGATCATGATGATGATCAGGAACAGCAACAGCAGCAGAAAACCACCACCACATGTCAAACCCGGAAAGAAAATTTGCTTAAGCTAAGCTCGATATAATAATAAAAAAATCTTTCTCTTCCTCTTCTCGTTTTTCAAGTTGATCATTTACCCCTCTCTCGTTCGTTCGTTCATCTTTTCCCCTTCTTTGCATATAAGACTCTAAAGTGTATTCTTTTATTCTTCAGAAGATGTGAAAGTGATGAAAAGAAAGGAAGGAAGCAAAAAAGAAATAAAAAGAGCTTAACAAAAGGAAAACTGACATAATATTATTATGCATGCAGTACGCGTATGTCGTATTTAAAGTTAAACTTAAACTAAACCAAAACATATTTCATTTCATCATCATCGTAATCATCATCATGATTTCAAGCCAGATGTTGAAATATGACGAGGAAGAAGAGGGTCTCATGTTGATGATGCTTCGTTCATGCTGCTGCTGATGATGATGATGGTTTTGAGGACATTACGTACTTTGAAGTTTGAACCGAACCAATCATCCTCTTCTCCATCTCTCTTATTATTCGTCAGCTGCTGCTTCTTTTTCTTTATTCCGCTTCTTGAAGAAAAGAAAAACAAGCTTTTGACTTGACTTTGACTCTTCTTGTTCCTTAGTGGCTTCAACTGCTGCTGCTGTTGCTCTTCTATTATGAAAGATCAAAACAGCAGCAGCAGCAGCAGCAGCGACGGAAGCAAAATATGAGCAACTGGATGGATATCATCATCATCATCATCATCATTTTATAATATAATGATCGCCATATGGTTTTTAGTTGAAGGAAGAGAGAGAGATGGGTGAAAGCTTCTCATTTTTCTTTCCGTTCTTCAACATCATCATAATCATCAACGTCAACATCCTCTTCTCCGTTCGTTCATCTTTTTTTTTCTTCTTCTTCTTCGTCACCCGTCCGTATTTTATTTGATCTTAATCTAAAAAAACCGAGCGAGCAGCGCAGCGGCTTGCGTTTTGCGCTTGAGAGAGAGGGGATGGGAAAAGGGAAGGAATAAAAATATATTATTAGAAAATTTCTGGAATACTTTTTAAACACCGAAAAAAAATGTTTTGTAGTGAAAATACATAAAAAAATAAATAAAGTTTGGAACCTCGTTTGGTTAGGCGAGAGAGAAAAGCAAATTAAGCTGGTGGTGGTGGTTAGGCTTGTCTATCTCTCGGAGAAGAGAGAGCTGAACTGAAATTAAGTATTTTCATCACAAACAAAAACTCTCTCTCTTTCTCGCTCGTCTCAATTTAGTTCAGTACAGTTCAGCTTCTGCAGCAGCAGCAGCACCAATTTTATTAATTTCTTTGGTTGCTTGCTCGGGTTTGTTGGTTTGGTTTGGTTTAGCTTTCTTCTGCTTTTGCTTTTACTATTCCCGCTGCTGATGCCGTTGCTGCTGCTGGTTTGCTTTTGTAGAGAGAAAATGATTTTATTATCGACTTTCTGGGTCGATGTAAGAAGAGTTGAGTTGAGTTGTGTGGAAGAAAAGAAGAAGAGGAAGTGGGAGAGGAAGAAGAATAAGTATTTGAAGGAATGTCTCCCTCATTTATTAACAACATCAACATGCGGCTTCTGTTGCTGTGCTGCTGCTGCTGGACCAAAGTGCTGGAGTTGGATTGAAGAATGGATGTCCTATGACGCTTTTGCTGCTGCTGCTTTGACTGACTAAAATTTTAGATGATTTCTAAATGTTTTATAAGAAAGAGAGAAGAGAGAGAGAAAAGAGAGAAAGACTTATTATGTTCCAGCTCCAGCTTGACTACTGTTTAGTGGTCTTGCGTTCTGTTCTCTGTTCAAAAACTTTTTTTATTATTGGACAAACGAACGACGACGGCTCCTCTTACTCATTCTCTGCTCTGTACTTTTTACCACCATCGCCGCCACCACCACCACCACCAAAAGAAAACCAATATGAGGAGGAAAGAAGAAGAGGATATTATTCAAGAAGAAGGAAAGAAAGCGAGAAGCCGAATGATGAAGAAGGACAAGAAGAAGAAGAATGCTCATCTCATTTCTCTTCAAGCCGCTGCGCTGCTACTTTAAAGTTTATTTTTTTCGGAGGGTTCGAAATGAAAATGAGCATATTTCTTTTTTCTTCTTCTTCTACATTCTAAATTCTACATCATTTCTCTCTTTCGGGTTTCTTGATTCTCTCTTTCAAATTCTCGACATTTCATCCATTTTACATGGCTTTGGCTTTTTCATCTTGGCATCCACATCAGTATCATCATGACCGTCATCATCAACGACAAGAACAGCAGCAAAGGAAAAGCGAAAACCATGTCGTCCTGTCCTTCTGCTGTTCCAAGTCTTCCAAGTTTCTCTCGTTCTCGTCTCGTAATAACGGTTTTTGCTTGTAGTTTTCTATCAAATGAAGAAAACAGCAAAAACGAAATGCTCTCTTGCTTTCTTTGAGTCTCCCGCAAAACAACAACAACAGCAGCAGTAGCGACAGATGAGAGAAGATGAGGCAGAAAGAGGAAAACTTCAAAAGAAAATGGGAATACTTGATATACTTGACTTGTCCTTCTTCTCTTCTTTACATCTTCCCTTGTCAAAAAGAAAAAGTAGATCAGCTCATGACTCATGAGCAGAGCTTGAGCTTCATATTTTATGCTTAGGTAGGTACTTATTAACTCATTATTATTACATGAGTCACTACTGGCTGACTAAAGGAACGCTCTGGCTGGACGATACGATGATGGAAAAGCTAAAGTTTAAGTTAAGTAAGGTAGTCATAGTCAAGTCATCCTCTCCTTCTCCCATCGCATCGCCATCAACAGACAAAGGGTAGTCATCATCTTCTTTTGCTTCTCCTTGTCAAAGTCAAGAATGACCTGGATGGAACGAACGTCAGAACTTGCCAAATTACTGGAAAGATGAGTGGCAAGTATTAAATAGACAAGCTAAGTCAAGCCAGCAGGTTCACTCACAGCAGCAGCAGTAGAGTCGAGTCGCAGTCGCAAGTCAAGACTCAAGAAAGACATGTCAGTTAGCCAAAGTCAGTCAGTCAGTCACTTAACTTTAAACTTATCCATAATAAAAAAAGTTGCGGAGAAGGAGAATGAGAAGAGAAGAGCTGCTATTGAGCAAATAGAAAACACCAAAAAAGCATTGAGCTTGCTCCCTTTTTTATTATTTGATTATTTATTTATTTTCTATTTATGATCAATTTTATATTCTGTTTTTCTGACTGCTGACCAGAACAGTTTTTACTTTTTACCTCTTTTTCTGGGAAAGTATAAATTTGTTTTTTTTTGCAAAAGCAAGATAAGTTTAGTTTGGTCTGGTCAGGTTGGATTCGCTAAGGCTGCTGCTACGAGCTATGTTGTTATAATTTTGGTTGACTTTGGCATGGATGACTAGCTGTTTGGCTGGTGATGTCGATGCCATTCACTTCTTCACCACCACGACTAGGACTACTGCGACTGCTGCTGCCTGCAGTGGATCGACTGCTGAGCAAGTGAAAATATATTTTTGTCTGTCGTGTTTTTTTCTCTCTTCTTTCTCTCTTGCTGTGTATGTAACTCTGTTTTACTCTCTCATTCTCTTTATTTTCTATGCATTTTACACTAATAAAAGGAGAAGAGAGAGACAGAGAGACAGAGAGAGAAGGAAGAAGATGACTTGTGGAGCTGACAGAAAATGATATGTTGATATGGCGTTGTTGGAGCCTGTCTGAGCTTCCTGCTGCTTTCCCTTTTTGTTTTCCAAAAAGATTTCTCTCGTTCTCCACTTTTGAGAGAGAGAGAGAAAGTGAAAAGAGTTGAGTTGGATTGAGCTGGCTGGCTTTACACTCAATAGAAAATAAAATGAGGATAACTCTGTCTTTCTCTCTCTCTAGTATGATATGGCATGATTATAGAATGTAATATAGTGGGATGCAATATATTTATGGACAGACTTTCCTTTTCTCTCTCTCTCTCTCTGAAAGCGTGGGCGCTCAAAACTGATTTGATTTAGCCACTAAAATCCGTTAAATTATCCTCCTATGAGAGGTTTACAACTGATTTTATTCCCTAATAGAATGAAATTGCTGAGCTTAAATCAAAAATATTTAGTGGAAGGAGAAGAAGAAGAAGCGGCAAAAGCAATGGAAGAAGAGAAGAGAGCTTCCTCCGCACATAATAAAAAAATAATTTTTTGTCTAGTAGTCCAATCCAAAACTACCGTTTCTGGTGATATTTATTATTAATTTTATTGAATGAAGTGGAAACTAGTAATTTTGGAAGCAGCAAAGCAGCAGCAGCACAGTTCTTTTTTCTCCTTCATTTCTCTATTCTTCTGTTGATGATGCCTTGCCACTGCAATTTTGGTGCTGCTCAGGATAATTCTGTGGAAGATCTTCATTATATTTACTGCTTCCTCCCCCATTCCAGAACTATGTAGGTATACTTCCACTTCTAAAAACTGAAACTTCCTCCACTACCAACCACCCACCCGCCACCCACTCAAAAATATGAAGAGCTTTTATATTATTTTATTTTTGTGGAAACGAAACGGTTGAGGAAATTACATAAGGATGAGTGCGGATTGTTGGGATATAGCTTACTTGCTTACTTGCTTGCTTACAGGCTGTTGAAATTAACCGTGGCTGACTTGTTTATTTTCATTTCTTTGCCAGAAGACTGCAAATACAAAGTGCGTAGGTTGATGATGTTGTTGATGATGATAATAATGATGATCACGACGATGATGATGATGATGATGATGATGAGCTGGCTGAGTGAAAAGATGAGGATGAGAGAGAGAGACAGAGAAAATGGGGATGATCGTTAGTGCTATTTTATGGACATTGGATTTCCATCATTAACAGCCGACTCTGCGGTTTTGACGACTGTCCCTGGACTGTCTAGCTCAAAGGCATAATAATAATGCACAAGCCAAAGCCAAGTACAAGTACAACCACCATCACCGCACTACCACGACTACGTTTACACGGCATGGGCATAAAACTGAAGGAAATTACTATTACTATTACTGCTACTACTACGGAGAAAAGGGAGAAAGTTAATTGGATTGTTTGGGTTTACAGGAGGAAGTTAGTTACTTAGAGCTTCAGTTCAGTCAGTCAGAGTTTTAGTTGATTTGAATGGCTGGTTTGGTTTTCTGTGTCGATGTCGATGCTGCTTCTGCTGCTGTTAAGCCATCGCTATAATATGGCACGGTTAACTTGTTCTTGTTCTTCTTGGATTTTATAGATCCTTCATTTCCTTTCATTATATAATAAAATATAAAATAATATAATAATGATGAAACAGGAGTAGTAATAGTTTTGGAGTAATAAATGAAGTGCTGCTTCTGTGTAAAACTGTAGTGGGGTGGTTTAGTTTAGGGTTTAGGAGTTGTAGCAGGAGTCGTTTTGAAGAGTCTTTCTGGGATTTACGAGCGCTATCGCTATCGTCGCGTAGTCGTGAAGTAATAATAGTCACAGTCGTTGAGAGCAGNTTCTGGGATTTACGAGCGCTATCGCTATCGTCGCGTAGTCGTGAAGTAATAATAGTCACAGTCGTTGAGAGCAGAAAAGGAAAACCACAAGAAAATTTAATGTAAAAAAGCTGAAACTGAAGCTGAGGTGGGCTTCGTTTTCATGCTTTGGCTTGCTTGTCTGAATAAAATACTTTTTTTTCTGGATGAAGATGATGTTATGATCATAATATCTGATTGGGTGGTTTGGTAGTAGCAGTGGGATAATTATGACATGCATGGGAATAACATTATTTGTGTCGAGGCCGAGGCTCGAACTAATTAGGGTAAAAAAATAATTTCCCGCTGTGATTTTAAACAAAAAGATAGCATGCGGTAATTTTAAGCTTTAACGAAATTACTTTGAAAACAGCAGCGACGAAAACTCTAAGTATAATTGCCTAAATGTAAAAGATAATTATAATAATATCGTCCAGCTTCATTTTTGGAATAATTTTTGTCTCTTTTTTGTATTTGAAGTAAGAGAGGGAAGAGTAACGTTTTTCACTACCTTGACAGTGACTATTTCATTTCCGCATTTGAAAACTATTAAGCTCCTATTTTCAATCGATGATCGTTTTTTATAATTTACAGAAACGAAAAGTAGTTTTTTCTCCCACTCTCTCTCTCTCTCACTC
>JAHZNJ010000378.1:0-10410 GCA_027744475.1 Lepidocyrtus cf. sotoi NNG-2020
AGCGGGAGGAAAAGGATAAATCGCGTCCGTCCTAATCACAGTGAGAGATTAATAAGCAGGTGTCCTCCTGCTAAAACAATGAATTTTGATGTTTTTCTAACAAACTTTACTAATCCTTTACTGCAAGACAAGAACGAGCTACGTACATCTACATACCTGCCTGCCTGTCTGTGTGCTTTGTTGTTCTCGTATAAATTATTCATGATTAGGATGATAATCACGGCACGAATGATGCTATCTATGGTACGCGGAGGAATGAAATGAGCGAACACGACTCTGGACTTTCCGTTAAATGTTAAGGCACCACCATAGATAGATGAACGTGTCACTTAATACCGTTATCTCATGTCAGTACTCGTGAATTGAATAAATATCAGTACAGAAACTAGTTACTTATAAGCATTTTGCGTGTCTAAATCAATATCATACTCAGGAGGAGGAGTGATTGTGATAGTAACATTGGCAATCCTCATCCAAAATTGAATGATTTAGTTGGGGATAAAGCAAACGAATGAATCTGGGGAAATGTAAATATCGGTTTTTGTATCAGCGAGGAAACAAAATTAGGAATTTACGTATTTATGAGACAAGTGCGTAAAAAATCTGCGTTTTTTGTGTACGCTATTGTGTGTGGAACACATGTGGTGTGTGTAAAGCAAACTCTTTTTTTACGCTTCCAGTCAAAATAGCGAATGGCTAATCGAAAGTCGAATATTGGTTTAGCTTGGAGGGAAAACAAGGAAACAAATATTGTGTGTGGAACACATGTGGCGTGTGTAAAGCAAACTCTTTTTTTACGCTTCCAGTCAAAATAGCGAATGGCTAATCGAAAGTCGAATATTGGTTTAGCTTGGAGGGAAAACAAGGAAACATAAGCAGAGAAAACAGAAAAGCGTACGTATGGAGTAAGTGTTCGCTTTAACCAACCTTTTTTGCTTCGCTTTGATAAACTAAATAGGTATTATCGCCAACACCATCGCATCGCATCGCTCTTCGTTACACTTTTCCCATTTCTCATTTCATTCTACTAACATTGTACTGTACAAGATTACTTTTTTTATAGATTATTCTTTTATATTGCTGCAGATTAGATCATGATGATGATGATGGGAAAATCTATACAAAGTCAAAAACAATCTGATTCTGTGATATCCAATCATCATTAAATTCAGCGGCAGCAGCAGCTGAGCAGCTGTCAGGATTGAAAAGGTCTATGACATCCAGAATGGAATAAAATCGACTGGATTCATTAAATTAAACTTGGTAGTACGCTGTTTTCTGCAATATCAAGATATTTTATATCATTTGAAGTGGGATTAATTTACCTATAGTATTGACGACAAACGAGAAATTAAAGAAAACTAATTTGGCGTTGTTGTTCACATACGAGCAAGTCTTCCGAAATTTCCATTCAATTTTGAAACCAGGATTGTCATCTATTACAAATAATTTTCTTTTTTAAATCTCAATCTAATCTGACAGTAAAAGCACAATTAAGCTGGAAATATTCTCCAGAAGAGTTCTCTAGTAAAATACAAAAGAAAGCAAGCCAGAAAGGATTCGAATTCACACACATTCGAGTCCGAAGTTCTGTTCTGCTTTTGTTTATCATTCTCCACAGCCGTCTAGATCTCAACCAGTCACATTCACTAAATGCTAAAACTCCAACAGAAAAAATGATTTTTGATCAAGATGATCAGAAGAAGATTGTGCGTAATTTATTAGGGAGTCTACATATTTTATCTTGATATTCGCAATTTGCATGCCACAGGAGTATTCCCTCACTTAAAACTTCAGCAGAGAGGTGAAGAAGAAGACCAGTCCGAGAACTTTTAGTAATACTCTGTCTTCGTAATCGATGTCTAAAAGTCAGCAATTTTCTTCTTCTTCTTCTTATCGGACAGACACAGCTGAGCTGTTCAAAATTTTCTCTCAGGCTAAAGTAATTTCTTCTTAAATAACAACAAAACGTGAATAAACCATGTCTTGTTATTTTATTATATCGTATTCGCTTATTTTTTTGAAAGATAAAATAAGACTTTGATATATATTCCTCCTCCATTTGCGTACGTACGCTCCTACGTATACGTACCTGTTTTTTTGCAAGCAGCATAATAAGTATGACAGAACGTCAGGCCGGGCCAAGCCTGGCTTAAACTTTCAATAACGTAATAGAATAGAATTCGGCCTTTGTATAGAAGAAGAAGAAGAGAAAAGAAGACCGATCCAACTTTGCGATTGCCTGTCTGTACCAGTTTCACATAAAAATGGCAGCAAGGCAGAGTGAAAAAATTGGCGTTTGATTTTTTTCTTATATTTTATATTTATGCCGAATGGCGAAGAGAGAAGAAAGAGGTTGAATAGTAAATAGCTTCTCAAAGCTAACTTAAATGGTTGTTGTGTGTGTGTGGCTGGTTTAAATAGGAGTGAGCTTTTCTGAGCTGAGTAAGCAGTCAAGAAGCAAGTCATGTATGGAAAATGAAGTATTACAATAGGAGTGAGCTTTTCTGAGCTGAGTAAGCAGTCAAGAAGCAAGTCATGTATGGAAAATGAAGTATTCACACGATTCTTTCTTTTACTTTTTTTCTCAAAACGATTTACCCGGCTCTATATGTAAAGCGATGATGCTGCGCTGCGATACGCGAATGCGAAAGAGATGGATGATCGGTTTTTCTTTCCCTGCAAAACAATTGTGCTTCTATTCGAATTCCTCCCACAAAGCATTTTTTTCTGCTCAAAGTAATAATCGAAATACAAAACAATCAGATTTAGATTTAGAATTTATCAGACAGCAAAAAAATGGGAGAAGAAGACGAAGACTAAAGACGGGCGTAAATAAAAGATTACGTACGTATTGTGTGGAGAAGAGCAAAAAATCAGACCAACTTTATTTTTATTTCCATATCGGTTGATTTTGATTAGTGAGTAGCTCTCTATAAAAGCATGAAATTGAACGTACGCAGGCCGGCAGGCTACTACACACAGAAATACTAAAAAAAAGTTTATATAATAAAAAAACGGAAAATATTCTGTCGCTTTTCATTACTCCTTCTTTTAAGTAAGGTCAATTGCGTTTAGCTTTACCTAATCTAAGCAAAGCAAAATTACTTTATTGTTGTTGCTGGGTAGCTTCAGTTAAGAGTTGAGCCGGGTAGGTAGGTAGGTAGGTAGGTATGCATATTAAATAGAGTTGCGATTATTCGCCAAAAGAATGAAGTTTGAAACAGGTAACGTGGATTTGCGATTGAGAGGATGCTGACATGACGTCCATTTGTCTGTTTCTACATTCTGTTATGCATACATTCTACCGGGTAGTTTTTTCACATTCTTTTCTTTCGTCTTACAGCAATATTTTAAAAAAATTGTATTCTGAAAAGGGTAATGGAAGGAGTGAACAAAGTATAATTAGATTTTCTCCTGTTGCTGTTGATGGGGGATGGGATGGTATATCGTTTATTCACCTTTTCCTTCCTATTGTTATTATTATATTATTATATAATGCAAAATGCTGATGATGGTGGGGCTGTTGCTGTTCTGTCCCATTCTCAGCCGGAGATTAACAATTTCCTTAGAGAAACGAAACAAGTTCACGATGCGATGTTTTCCTGGTTATTATAACACCAAAACGTAACGCCACCAACACCGGTTGTAGTTCCCATATTATTTACAGCTCTTACATTCGATACATAAATAATTAATGCTTATGCAAAATAATTCGAAAATTTTTATTAATAAACTTTGCTGGTTAGTCTTTACTTTCGGTTAAAATGAAGCAAGAATTGTTCCAAAAGCGTTTTATCTGATGTACTAACAATATTGATTAATTGTTCAATTTTATGATTGACGTTAATCTTAAATGATTTTGTATACCTAGTTCAAATTGTGAACTCCTGCGCGCGTTTTGCAAGTTTTTAATAATTAACTTATTACTAAGTTTTGCCTTTTCAAATTTGTTATTGTTAGTATCATTGCATTGGAGTATCAAATTTTACGCCTTTAGAATACAAACTACTTCAACAAATGTAATTTTTCTACACAATAAAAATACTTTGCTAATTACCGCGAATGTATTTTTTTTGCATATTTCTTCAATAAATTTTATTTAAATGCGGTCCACCACCATCCAACTCTAATAACTCAAAGTTAAATAAACATTTTAAGCCATCAGCAGTCTCATTATCAATATTTTCTCGTTTTGCAATAAAATAAAAAACGCATTTTTAAAACTTATAAAACTTTTTGGTGAAAATCTTTCTTTTTTTCTTAAAAGTTTGCTTTAACAATTAGAAGAAGAAAAAGGAACAAACACAAAAAAGTATGAAATCATCGTAAATGTGACAGGTTTATAATGCAAGTCGAATTAACAAATATTAAAAAGGATTTATCGTTTCTTTTTTCAAGTAGGGAAAGATAAACTAAAAATCTTCATCATCATTTGCAAATCATCATCACAGAATAGATTACCAACAATAGCACAACTTTCTTGCAGCACAGTATTGTTGCAAATTAAAAATTTATTCATTTCTTTTTTAATTTTTGTTTATTATCAAAAGAAAAAAACTCCAAAAGAATGCAGAATGCATTTCATTTCATTTCATTCAAGCTGTTACCGCTACTCCTGCTGCTGTTGCTGCTGTAGCTAAATTTGTGGCCTTGCCTTTGAAATCTGTCTAGTTAGATATTTGGAATGAGTGAATGACACAGTGTCTTGATAAAAAGAGAAGATTATCTCAAATCTTGACAATCCTTCTTCATCTTCTTCCTTTAAACAAACATTTTCATTTCATTCAATCAAAAAGTGTATTTTTTGGTCAAATTTACACATCCTTTTTGACCCCATAAAGTTAATCAAACGAAGAAATGTAAATATTCATACATAAATCTGTGACCTTTTAATCTCTTCCGTTTGATTTATGGAGCTCATCTTCTTCTTCTGGTATTTGAATTTTACTTTAGTAAGGAAATGACTGAATTACTTAAATTGTTGAATTGAATTGATTCACATATTTTTATGTACACAGGATCAACTTCTTCAACAGAAAATAGTTTTGAACTGCTTTGTTTTCACATTTATGATAAATATGTGATGTCAAGTCAAGCCACACATCTCACAGAAGAAATAGCAGAGCTCTGCATTCAAATTTCAACAAAAAATTTTTGTTTCCGTCACTTTTTTTCATTTTATGAAATAAATACCTTTCTCCTATCAAAAAACGATGTACCATTTTAAATTTTATTATTATGGTAAAAGGTCAGCCAGAAGCGACAACTCATCTTATGTCTTAAATATCATACTCACATCACATATCGCAACATAATACCTATCAGCTATCAAGCGCCGTTATTATGCATAAAAGTGCAGATTATGAGCGGGCAAAACTGAGTGACAGGAAGACGTTCATAAGTTTTTTGAAAAGAACAAAATAACTGTATTCTACGTAGATTCGTTATCTATCGCTCTCTCACTTTGATAATAACTGCAAGTGTTAAGCATACCATAAAATGAGATATGCAAAATGGCAAAATCTTTATTAAAATGTAAACACTAATAATTTTCAGGGGCAAATATCGCTTTCGTTTAATTTCCTCTGCTGACGCTGCTGCTACAATTGGTATTTTATTTGCTAAATTGTTAAATCGTTCGTTAAATCGTGCTTTTATGAAGCATATGAGCGTCCTTTGTTTGCACTCTTTCGATTCGATTGAATTTTACAAGAGCTACCCTTGAACTTGCCCAAGAAAAATCGCGTTAACAAGAAGATAAGAAGAAGAGTGAGAGAAGTTGCGTTGCAGTAAGAGAAAGATAATTGACTTGTGCCAATCATGTTGCCCTCATTTTTCCTATATCATGCAAAATATGCATAAAACTTAAGTAAAACGATAAGAAGAGATGATAAAAGCTTACAAATTAGAATTTTTCAGTCAGAGTATTTACACAGAGTTTGCTTTATCTTGATAGAAAATGCATAATCACGATGCGATACGATGAAAACATTGTTTTTGATATGAAAATGAAATGACTAAATGTAAAATGGACGCAATCATTTGTAGTGAAACTGCAAATGAGAATTAAAAAAAATAATTTTCAATTTCATTTTCATTCGAAGAAGGTAATAAAGAGAATATTGTCTTATGTTAGAAGATGAATAAAAAATGTGCAAAAATATATTTGCAAATGGGATGATGATGAGAAGAAAACAAAGTAGCCAATCCTTCATCAATTCTTTGCTACTTGAATATAAAAATCCTACTATGAATAAAATTAAACAGAGAAAGAAGAGAAAGAGAAGATTTTTTTATTCTCTCGTGTCTAAATTATAAAAAGAGTAAAACCAGTATTGACCTTCTCCAATCAGCTCTCTTTTGTTCTTTGGTGAGCTAGTGAGTGGTATCAAAATCATCATAATATGAATCAAAAAAATTAATCTTAAATCTCTGCTATTAAACGAAATTAATACGAGAGCCAATGTAATCAACATCAACCCCCAAGTTGATTGTATTAAATTAAACTCTGACTTTTTCTAGTTTGAATCTAGTTTAAAGCTAAAGTACTAGTAATAAAAGTTAATACCTACTTATGTATATCTTAAAAGATCAATTTTCACTTTCATTTTTATAGTTTAGAAATGACTGGGAGAATTAAAACTGAATTGTCAATAAAAATCGTTTATTTATATGTTAGCATTTTTTGTTTGATGAATTGACATTTGACCTGTGCGTATTTTCAGAAACTATGTTAATTATTTTATTTCGACTGTACTTTGTTGTTTAGTTATATTTGCATCTGCATTAACACTCGTTCATGTTGCGCATCTGCTCATTCTGCTGAATCGTTATTATTAAAAAATTGTTAAAATCGTTAAACGTTTTTTTCTAATGGAATGCATGCCTTGTTGCAAGCACAGTGAAATGCTAGTAGCCGATGCTATCAATAACTGTTTGAATGCTTCTTCCGACTAAAATTCAACATAAAAATTTGAAAATGTGTTTTTAAAGACTTGTTCGTAAATACTTCAGTTCAGTTCATCTTTCTTTTCTTTCTTTAATCAATGAAATCGAAAGTTTATTCTCAATCTCATGTACCTACCTACAAACGTCTGCGAATATTATTGACTGGTATTGATAGCAATCTTACAAGACATCGACAATCGACATCATCGATTTGTGCAAAAACTACAACTATAACTACACCACTACACTGCTACCAAGTTCAGCCTTTGAAGTTTTTTGAAACTTTTGACAAAAACCTGATTTTTCTAAACATAAGTACAAGTTCAACTCAACATTCACAAATCACAAGACAGATCATTCATTTATCTCTTCTGGTATGCACCTAAGCAGTACAAACAGGCATGACTTTAATATGAATTGAACATAATTTCTTTTTCTTCCTTTCTTCACACTTTTGAATGAAATACGTCACATGTCAGCAGCGCTTAAGCAGCAGCGCAGCGTGTANTTTTTCTTCCTTTCTTCACACTTTTGAATGAAATACGTCACATGTCAGCAGCGCTTAAGCAGCAGCGCAGCGTGTAAATCAAGTAGCCACACAATAGAGCGCACAGCTGATTTCTGAATATTTTATTAGTTTTCTTTTTAATTTTGATTTTGATTGTGTTGCATGCTCACTTAAATCCACAATGAAATTCAATTTTTTCTTCTGTACCAAAATGTGCATTGCAAAATAAAATTTATTTACATGAACTTTAACTTTAACTTCACCCATCATCCTATTGTTATGCTTGATTTGAATTTGACTCAACTCTGCTGCGAATTTCAAGAAGCTTTAACATAACAACAATGCAAATTTATTCATGAGCAGTTTTTACGGATGTACACCTTCAAAAAAAGTCAATAATTGCAAATTTATGAGAGTCATTAGAACTTGTCTCTCACCATTTGACTTCATGTTTACATTCTATTGAATTTTTACGGATGTACACCTTCAAAAAAAGTCAATAATTGCAAATTTATGAGAGTCATTAGAACTTGTCTCTCACCATTTGACTTCATGTTTACATTCTATGATGATTGCACTTTCATACAGATCAAAGACAGAAAATAAAATACGCAGCTTTTTTTATTGATTTTTTATCGGTTCACTACACCTTAGTGAGCTCTCTGCGGTCTACCGCCAAGTGATTTCTTCTTTGCCAATTTTTTGTGAGAATTATGCAAAAATCTCTAAAATAATGTGTGAAAAACGTCAACATTCTCAGCAATGCTGCGCATTCATTCATTCGACATTTTAAAAGTGTAAGTAAATTGGTGAAATGTGAACTCAAATTGCCACTGGCTGCTGCTGCTGCTTTTGCTTTACTGATCTGAAATCATTCATGTCTGAGCGAAGACAAAGAGAGAAAGATGATTACATTTTTAGTAATTGCGTATGCAAATTCCAAATACATAATTGGATAAATTCCTTTTTACCTTTTAGTCTCTCACCTCACCTCAACAGAGAGGAGTGATTACCCAGAAAAGTATATGCGTGAGAGGAGGCAGTAATTACAGAGAAAATTCGAAGGAAGGTGGATCAATATCGTTCGCTTACGTATTATTTTATCAATATTGAAGCTCATTATAAACGTGATAATGATTATCATTCAGAAAATGATTACGCAGCGCAGTGAAAAAAACGAGATTTCCATCTCGCCCCAGTGGAGTGAGAGAGAAATGAATGAAGGAATGAAAGAAGAATCAATTTCATTGAGTAAAGAAGGAATGCTCTGGTTTCTGTTTGCCAAATACCAAATACCTTCCCTACCCCAATGTTATACATATTTTTACTTTCTCATCTTCATCTCTCTCTCCCTCTCTTCGCCTGTCTGTCTTTATTACGACGTTCATTTTCATAAACAAAAGGGGTGCCTGCCTTACGTCGATGATGATGGGAAAAGAAAATATCCTTTTTTGCAAGAGGAACAACTTCATTACCATCAACATAATAAAATACGAAGGAACGAAGTATACTTTACAGCATCGTTATATTTTTATACGTACCCCTCTCCCAAAAATTAACTTTTACTTTTAAAAGTGGCGTAATAAGAGTAGCAATTTAAAACTGGATCACTTTTGTTTTTCATTTTTTGAAGAACATATTCAAGACGAAGGGAGAGGGAGAGGAAGTGAGAGAGGGACTGCATCACCTTCACTTCACAGAAGACGAAATAATAATAATAAATAAATGCGGTGGAGAGGAAGGAAGGAACAAGCTTTTCTTTGTTGTCTGTGTTTGTTTCCTTCCTTTCCTCGCCTTTTATTATTATTATATGCTGCCCTAGACTTGCAATTAGGCTTTAACCATGACCATGTTAAAATAATAATATGGTGACTTTCTTGATGAAATGGATGATCTTGTTGTTGTGTAAATAAATGTTAATGCTGCTGCATAGCTCGTCTTATTCTTATTATTATCAACTTTTGGGATCGACCTTCATGAAAAGTTACGTTTTCTTCAATTATCATCATATTTATTGATACTCGCTCACTCTTACTCAAACTTCAAATAAGGCTTTATTACAGGCAGGGAGAAGAAACAAAACCAAAAAAATCATCATCATCATTTCAGAAAATTAAAGAATTGGATTCATCATCATCGTAATCGTAATCATTGTAGGCGTAAATATTACCATTATTACCATCCTAATCATCATCACTCACAAGAGACATGCTTTTCCCCAGAGAGAGAGAGAGAGAGAGAGAGAGAGAGAAGAGACGAAAGCAACATCAACGACAAATGAATTACAGGCCGATGATGCTGCTGCTGATGATGATGAGGATGATCAGGGTGACTTCAAGTGCCAAAAGTAAAGTATATTATACCATACCCTAGATAATTGTGATTGGGATGATAATAATATGATAGTCACCAAGAGCACACTTCAGCTGGCAATATTACCCACAAGAAGAATTGATGATCTAATGTAAGTTAAAAAAGAAAAAGTTCAATTATTATTATTTCAGCTCTCTGCTTGACCAAAGGACATTATCGCATCAAATCACTACACCAATACTAATACCTATTGACTCGATATAGTTCGTGTAAGAACGGTTATGAAAATTAAAGAAAAAACCAATAATCATAATAACTGCACTTTTTCATGAACGGTACTACTACAGACAGATCAAAATTCTTGAAGAAATCATATCATATTGCAATCTTTTTTGTTAACCAAGTCCCATTTTAAATGACCATGATGACGAAGATGAGATGACGCAGATAAAGATAAAAAGAAGAAGAATGGACGGATGGATCGATCGATGTATATTGCTGCATTGCATTGGATTGCATGCCATAAAATAAATGACCAAGAAAAACAAAATTACTTGCAGAAAAAGACGAAGAAGAAAGAAATTGAGAGTGATCTTGATTCAATCAAAAATGATTTTTTTAAACTGTAATCAAAAGAC
>JAHZNJ010000379.1:0-19455 GCA_027744475.1 Lepidocyrtus cf. sotoi NNG-2020
GTAATAAGTCGTGGAAAATTTCAATTTTGGCTTCCCTACACAGATGCAAATGAAATTTTGAAATGACCATGAAGCAAAGAAATGGAACACTCCTTCATAATATTTAGGTAAGTATATAGAGCATTCCGCCGGTTCAGCAGATAAAAAGCGCGGAGAAGAAGTGCTAACGGTGGTGTCATTTGTGTAGGTAGTCATATTATGATTGAATCATATTATTATTGCTCTTTATACATGCCATAACATAACACAAAACCATAATAATACATTTCTCTCACTCGAAGCATCGCATCAACAGCAAGTTTTTTTTACATTATTTTATTACTTTTACAATACAATCATGGCAACTGTAGTGAGCGAGTACTACCTATAAATGCCGTTTTTACGTTCATTTTACTACAGCAAAGTACAATGAACCAATCCTTTCTCTACGCTAGTGCTCGTCTTCTCTCCACTCCTTCTAAAAATGAGAAAAATCTGCCAGCTGGAACACTTTTTACTTGTTTGTAAAGCAAGGGAAATGGAAGTAATAAAATTTAGCGGAGAAGGAAAGAGAAAAAAATATTAACTGGGGGAAAAAACTAGAAGTTGTACTAATACACTAGTTTTAGTTTTACTCATATTTGGCACACATTTCGTGATAGTAAATGCGTGTGAACTATCCTACTAGAGAGGCTTAAGTAGGTATTTTACATGTTCATAACGGGCGTAGATTGCTGCATCTTCTCTCTTCTAGACTCTTTAAATTACTCGCATATCAGAGAAGCAGCAGCAGAATTTCTATGGAAATGAAAGTGAAATGAGTTTAAGCGTGATGTGATGTTAGTGCTTTTCCCGTGCATTTAGAAAGTATAGCAGATGAAATGGAAAAGTTGACTGGAGAGGAAGAAGGAGAGCAGCGCAGTAGTAGTAGCAGAAGCATAATATTATGGTCTGTGTTTTCATTTTCGCCAACAATCTCCTTCACTCTTCCTCATTTTCTTCAACATATTATACTATCAGTTTTACCAACTAAAGAATGAATGCAAAAGAAGGTCTTTGTATCTATCTATAACGGCTGCTGGGTAAGTAAAATAAGAGTTTTTGCATTTGGTTGGTAGTTGGTTTGGTACCCAAAATTATTCCTTTCTGTGTAGCATGGCGTTACTTACGTATAATAGGAAGAGTAGAAGCAGCAGTTAGCTACTACTACGATTTTGCCAACTGTTTTCCCTTCTTTCTCTCTCTCTCTTTCTCTCTAACAAAAAAATGTAGAAGGAGGAAAGAAAGCAGCAAGTGCAGCGCATGCTTTTCCTTACAACAACAAAAGGAAGATATAAACTCGTAGAGTTTTTAGTACCACCACGATGCCAGGAAGCAGTCAACATCAACATAACGAATAAAAATGGATGAGAGGACGAAGACTCCAAAAAATGCATGCCGAGGAGCGTTGGGAACTGAGGAGTAAAAAATGTATATTGTGCTCAAGTACACATTGTCAAATCTTGGTCCATCTCTGTTTTGTCAACGAAGATAGTTTTTAGGATGGTGGTATTTTGAACACGGGCAGTAGAGGCTTTCTATAATGTATAATTTGACAGTTGATAAAATTTAAGAAAATACTCCGAGGATGTAAGTTTATGTATGAAAAGCAAAGTCTGCATCAACTGCACAATTTTAAAACTTTTTTTATACGTGGAAGTTATCTTTAAAGCTGGTCATATATTTCTATAGTTGAAAGAGAAATTAAGCGAGAAAGAAAGCTTTTGATGGAGAAACTGGCTGGAAGCATGCGATAAATGTGTAGCTTGAGGGTTCTTTTGTCTAACCGTTTCTATTATGATCCTTTTACTATTTCATTACACGAGGAAAGTGGTGATGTGGTGATGATGGTGGGTGGATGACACTTCGTTTCAGTTCAAGAAAAAGAGTTTAGGAGTACTACATACAACAAAATAATAAGGCAGGTGTATAAAAACGATTCTAACACAAAATTGGAAATACATAGCATACTTTTCCTTCACCTACAATACAATAGTAATAGTGACTAGTGACAGAGAAAAAGAAAGTCCTTGTTCGTTTGCAATTAGGCAGGTGTATAAAACGATTCTAACACAAAATTGGAAATACATAGCATACTTTTCCTTCACCTACAATACAATAGTAATAGTGACTAGTGACAGAGAAAAAGAAAGTCCTTGTTCGTTTGCAATTCTTTTCTCGTAATGTGGAACTGTACTTATCAGAGAAAGTTTTTCTTCTTCCGTCGTGGAAAGGAAAAAGTACGCTTTCACTCACTCAGCTCTCAGTACCACTACAATGGACTACTACTACGGTATGAAGGTAGAGTTTTTTTGTTTCTGCTGGATCGAGGAAGCATAAAGCAGAACCAGGAAAATACTACAGCAGCATCTCAGGGAGATCTCATCTTTTGCTTCAACTTCAGCAGAGTTCTTCTCTTTCTCTTTCCCTATCGTACCACTTTTCTTCCTGGTTGCTGCAAGTACTGCTATAAAACCGTATATACATAATATAATATAACATCTGTACCTAGTACCTTCCACCCAAACACACTCAACAAAAGAGAAAAGGAGAGGACATGGACACGATCAATATTTTCGTATGTTGAACGCTGTTCCAGATTCTCATAACACCGAAACCGCCAAGTCAAGTACATGCATCACACGCTCGAACGCTGCTCCTTGCTGTTAACTTTCACAATTTACTGAGACTTCTTCTCCACAGCCAAAGCAAACTCTCTCTTGCTTAGTTGCCAATACCTTCACTTTCACTTCACGTTCATCCACGATACCATTATAAATTTATGGAGAATGGGAACAACTGACAATTATAATTGATATCGTTTCATTCTCTCCTTTTCCTGTATTATCGAGATAGTGATGCTGAGCTGCTGGCTAACTGTTTATGTGTGTAGAACTATTTAGATGAACTTGTGAAGTGCCACACATACTTTTTACACATCACAAATCACACTGTCTTACGGAAAGAGGAGGATAGAAATGGAACGGGGCTATATAGAAATTTACCTGATTGTGATCTGATGGTGATGGTGCCAGCAAAGTACGGAAAACGGAAAGTTAAGAACTTTCTCCGGTTTTATATTATTAGTTGGAACGTATTTCAGTCATCTGTGCAGCTTTAAAAACGCGCTTGGATTTTCGTTCGAAGGAGAAGATGACAGTGGAAAGATATAACTCTTTTTTCGTAGGACAGAAATCATTCATTGAATAAGCTCCCTTTAGAAAATAAAATAAGATTTTTCCAAGGAAAGCAAAAGCATTGGTGCAGCTATCTGAAACTTTGATGATAAACTAAATGACCAAAGTTAAACTTCTCCCATCATTATCAATTCTCTTAATTAAATTAGTAAGGAAACTAGAGAAAAGAACTTCGGAGCTTACGAAAATAGGCCAACTTCAACCAATTAATGCTTCCCATTTAATGCAACTGCTTTCTTATTAGTTTTTATAAGGAAACGGGATTAGTTACATGTTCAAACTAGAAAATGTACTTTGTAATTTGAGCCCAGAGAAAGAAAGGTCACGAGAAAAACATTTTTTTTTGCAAAATGCAAGAAGATACATTATGACAAATGATCAACATTTTGTAATTAAATTAGAATTTGTTATACCTATAGACAAACGGATTTGTACAAAAGTTTTCGTGTGATTCATTTGGATTGCTTTTTAAAGCTCGTTTAAGCGTAGTTAGCAAAGTTAAGCCAACAGAAATATTTAATTTTGAATGATATTATGACACATTTTGGCATTCCATATGAATATGAATATAATACAAACATCGATACCAAGTGAGTACCTTTTCAACTACAACAGCCCTGAATAAGTTTATTTTTTTAGATGCCTATTATACAGGATGGCAAAACGCAAAAGTTTGAGTATGATAGTCAAACATAATAGAACAAAAAGTTCTATTCATGAGCAAGCGATGAGTAAAGAGGAAAAAAGAAACGAGAGCGTTGTATTGCCAGAACACATTAATGCTTCCGGAGAAGAACTTTACGATACGGGGAGGACTACTCGAATTGTATTCTATTAACTCAATAATAATAATTTTTGTCGAATCCAGTTATGTCACGGTTTTACTCTAGCAATATATTTCATTTCATCATACAAATGACAGTTGAGTGCTTCAATCAAAAAAGGGTTGACAATTTTTTTGGTTACTTAATGGCTCATCATTAATCAAGTTTTAATGACGCGAAAAGCAATTCGTTTATGGCAAGATCAGAACAAGTATAACAACAATTCTTTTATTCCTTTATACATGCAACTGTTTTCCCAAAAATTATTCCTCTAGCAAGTGCCTACAAAGTTTTTCCATATAAAGAATTCAGAATTGTGATTGTGAATAGGGTAAAATGCTAAATTATGTTTGATATAATATCTATATGCCAAGCCAACCAATACGCTTCAATTCTGGGTTAATTCTGCCAACTCTTAATGGAAAGCCTGGCAGGGGATGCGATATGCGATACAATACAACAAACATTTTATTCTCTTGCATATATGTGATGTTGGCCATCAAAAACAGTAACCTTTGAATGCATATGATTATCATTACCAACAAAACAGTAAAAATATTTTATGCAAGTTTTTTTTTGAAATGCATAAATAACAAAAAGATGTTTAAAGATACATTTTGTTTTATTAAAAGCCTCCATTATTCCATACTGCTACAATTTTGTTTAAAAAAATAAATTGAATTATTTCATTTATTGCAATTGCAATGACGTGTTGAGTACATTCGTCAAATTTGAAGTAGGTAATTTTCGTGAATGGTTAAAGCAACAGAGAATCTCGTCTGCAGAAAACTGTCTGCGTTTATCTGTTTCAGTATGTAAAATGAAGATGGTAAAAAACTGCAGATCTCTTTCCTATTCAATTTCACACTGATGATTCAAATATTTTTATGCGTTTTGTTTACATGTATGTATCAAGTTTGGTTGAGTTCTATCAATAATTGAACAGATACAGATAATAATATACTTTTTGGTGGATGTAGTCAACCAAGCGTGCAAGATGAAATCCTGTAATTCAATACAGCTCATGGAAAAAAGTGAGAGTGAAACAAAACAAAACAAGGCAAAAAAAAGTTTGTTACAAAACTTATCCTGTGATAAGCTTTCAAAACATGATAATAATGTTAGTGAACTTTTCTAATATCATCATTTTGATCATAATATGCATGTGCTTAACAACAATTATTGCTAAAGTTTGCTATTTAATCAGCAATATGAATATTTAAAAGAATGATTTCAATATAATTTATAAAATCAGATGCAAAAATCCGGATTTGCTTCCGCAAGCTTACCGAAAAACATTGTCCAATCATTATCGCATCCTGTAATATGAATGCATAATTGTCACAATTAAAATTTTATTCACTAATCAAACATGTTTCACATTAGTTTCGAACTTAACACGGTAAACCAACAACTCGATCACAAAATGTTTCATGGCGCATTCCACATTTCGAGTTTTTATTAAAATATTTTTATGAAAAGTTCACCGAACTGGGACAGGTATCATTGAAGAATCAAAAATCATGCAAAATCATATTTTCTCTTTGCACGTTGTTTAACCACGATATTATTAAGTCGTAAAAAAACTTTTAAGAGTTTATAAAAGTCTTTATAAAGTTCCTCGTCGAAGTTATACCGCACTTACTTAATTACCACGAATGGGGAAAAATTGCTGGAAGATAAAATTGTTCAATCCTACGTAAAAGTAAGTGTCGTATTTTGAAGCTTTATATGAAGAAAATTATCGACCAACAGGTAGTAGTTTCGACAACAACGATGTGTTCATCATGAAGCACCGAAGTACACTGAGGAGGTTTGCGAGGCAAGCAATGTGCATCAGGATCACAGACAACTCTCACACGGCTTTGCCGACTGTTCGGAATCGTTCGTCTGTTGTTTACGTACTGTACGCTTTGCCTTCTACCAGAAGAGTTAGTCTAGCTAGAGATCATGAGCAAAAAGTGCATAAGGTAAAGTAAGGGAGTCTTCTTATTGCTTGAAGCCGTTTCAATTCAACTCTACTTGACAAAGCTTTGTACAACACACGTTGTAGTAGTAGTGGAAGCAGTAGTAGTGGATGCTTGTTTATTGTTAGAGAAGAAGAAGAAGCAAACTCTTTTTTATGTTTTGTGTGGTGTCTGCCTGTGTGCTGCAGTCTAAATGAAGGCGAAATTTGCTGTGGAGTGGATGAACACTTGAGCATGTTTTGAACCCTTCTTTTCTGACAAGTTTTCATGCTGGCTGCTACAGCATAGCAGACGCTTTATATTTGTGATTGTTGTGAGCGAGGAAGGAGGATGTATAAACTTTCATGAAGAACTTTATTAGAGTAGCAAGCTGAAGTAACAACAAAGCAACAATGATCAGCCTCAATGTTTGCAAACGCATTCTGGTGGCTGTATCAATAAGATTTTGAAGTTTCATATGAAGGTTTCAAAACTTGTCGACAGATCTCTCCTAATTTCCTTTCTTTTTCAAACTGCAAAATATTGCATCGCTCGCTGTCTGTGGAGTGTGGAGTGCGAGTGTAGTGAAGAAACCATAATATATTCAAGTAGGTACGCAAGCAACGCACCGCACCGGCACAATGTAAAATGAAAGCAACGAGATCTAATCTGCTTTTCTCTTTCTAGTTCGTGAAAAAGTATGAAAAGGGGTAACGTAAGACAAAATTGAATTTTATGATAATTATAATTTTTATATTTATAGGTTTCAATCTCAATTAAAAAAAGATAGGACAATCTAGTTTACTTGTTGCATGTTATGTTTATAAATATGACAAAGTAATAAACTTTTATTTTTGCTGCGTTTAAATTCAAATATGTACGCATTGGAAAAAATAGAGTAAGTAATCAAAATTTAATTTTCACTTTCTCCATGTCAGCAGGATACGATAACGTGACTCATCAATTTCATGTGAACCATTCTTAAGTAAATCATATAATATGTCAGTTGCAATGCGTAACTGAGCGTTCTCACATAAAAGTAAAAACATCAGTTGTCTTATATTTCAATTTTTAAGTTTTATTTATTTCAAATAAATTAGATAATTGCATATTACATAAATAAAAATCAGATTAGGGATACAAACTGGAAGATCCGTGACTGGAAGTAGACTGCTGTTGTGGCCAGCAATAATTATTATTATCAATATAGTAATTAAAACAATCTGGAGGATAAAATTCTGGATTGGTTGAATACTCCGTAGCAATAGAACTCAAATAGCTTGCCCCATTCGAACCCGCTTTCGGTGTCCATATAGATGTGGAGGGAGTAGGGCAAGAAGACAGTGCTCCTGATGCAATATTACTACTACTCCCATTGCAACCTCCACCACCCCCGCTACTATTATTTACAGAAGAAGCTGCATTCCCTCCTCCAAGAAATGCATTGGCATAGGGCATGGACTGGATTGACCATGGTGGTCCAGTAGATAGAGACTGTAATGCAGCGTCGGCAATTAAACTGTCACCGCCACTATGATGATATTCAGCCGTATAAGGATGATGATGATGGCTACTAGCACTACTGTTGCTGCAACCACCAAGAGCCAATCCATAGTAAGGGGGATGATGATGAAGGGAAGGGTTTGTGATAGCAGCAGCAGCACTACTGCTGTTTCCACTAATATTTGATTGTGGAGTATGGTCATAGTAGTCCAAATGAAATATATCAGAAGGTTTAAAGAATCCTTCAGATGCTGATGAAGTATAAGACGAAGAACATCCGCTTGAACAACTCGGTAACTTATTGGAAAGACTTGAGGATGATGCTCCTGCAGCAGTCGAGTCAGAATATTGGGGTAAATCAAGACCACGGCCGCTATGAAGGGGTTGTTGTTGTTGGTGGTGGTGATTGTAGCTGCTGCTAGAGTTGCTTCCATTAATGCTGGTTATGGTGGTGGTTTGATTATGTTGATTACATAAGGAAGAGAAGTGATGCTGATGATGTGTCAAAGGTGGTGGTGGAGAGATCACGGGGATTGATGAAGATGCAACAGGCCATGGATTTGATGAAGGTATCATGGCTCCTTGGGACAATGACCAAGGTGTAGAGGTGCTGGCACTACCACTCTCCAGCTTGCATATTGTAGGTGCTACTCCTAACTGACAAGTACAATTTGAGAGATTGCAACGGTAACATCGTTTCTGTAGGCTGAATACGTCGATTGATGAGCTGAGAGGAGGACAAGGTAACTTGGATGCTTTCTTTTCATTATTGTTTTGCTTACGCTTTCTTCTTACTTTGAAGCCTTGCTTTGTCTGTGGCTAAAAGAGGGTTGGGAATTTAATAAATAATAATAGCGGGAAACGTGAGACAATTATTTAATATTTTGTGCTTTATTAATTTGCTGATTTAATCATGCCGATAAATTTTTTAAGCTTTAGGTGAAGCTTTTACCTGTAAAAGTGCTTTCTTTGGTACTCGTATTTTCTTAGGTAGCCCCGAATGAGCTGACAAGATCTTTTTTCTTACTTCCACCGATTTTTTGGTTTCTGGCTTAGGGTGATCGTGAACTCCTTTTGCCTGAAATGTTAATTAACAATACTTAATAAAAAACAATGCTTTAATAAATTAGTAAGTAAAATACAAACAAAAACATAATATTACTGTGTGAGAAGTTGTGGGAATACGTGACTGATGGATGTGATGATGATGGGAAGCTGACGATGATGCTGAATTGGTAAGAGCAGACACGGTCATTGTTGATGGTAACGGAGTTGGAGCCCGAATCGGTTTCAACATCCTTTGCTCCGTATCACCTTTCAGAAATTTCTTTTAATTGTTTTGTATTTTGCTGCTGCTGCTGATCTTTATCGTGCACGTTTGTTCTTCGGCATTGTTTTGATCAGACAAATATGGAATATGACACCATAAATACTATGAATAGAGACGCGAGTTTCATCGTTTTGAGTTTGTCGTATTTCAACGGAATTCTGTGAACTCATTGCAAGTGAGCTATTGAGAGAAAATAAATAAAGAAATAGTAATTAAAGATTAATTTGCATTGTTGTTACATAAGTCCATAATTTGATGATTAACTGAGAAAAATTAAAAACTCAATAGCAATTAAATGCCTGCAAAAGAAAAAGAAATCTTGGGCAATCTATATCATTTATCCTTCAGCGTAAAGCGAAACGTGTATATTTAATATTTTCAGTGACAGATAAATTTTTGGGGCAATTATGCAACAAATTTTCGGTAATTTCTACCAGTGGATTCTGCATATTTATACATTTAGTTTTGAATTGTAAGGGTTGAAAATAATTAGGATATTCTCCTTTATTTGCTTTTTAGGAACTTTTAATATGATAAATTGTATTTTTTCATAAATTTTATTTCGTTATAATGACTGCAATTAAAAACTAAAACTTGTTTATCGTCAACCAAGTCGCATTATTAGCCATGTAATAATAATTAAAACTTACCCACGCCGGATATTTATCTCCTCATGAAATAATTGAATTCTGAATTGAAAAATTTATTTGTGCTTAATGATGTTCAACTTAACTTTCACTAGAACTTTCAATTAGCTTCCACTAAAACGACACCGTTGAAAGTATTTAATTATTCAGTAGCACATAAATATATAGCAATTTCACATTTTTAACTTTCAAAGCAGTTTTAAAAAGTTAATTATAATTAATGGCAGATTTTACAGTAGCAAAAGAAAGTATTTTTTCAGCAAAAACGGAAGCTGATTGCACGATTATCCACCACTAGCACTGCACTTGTCGTTACTAGTTTCACTGCGTTCACTCCTCTCCTCGCTCGTGGCTTCCATAACTTGCCCGCCTGTCTTCATCTGCGCTGATGTTTTTATCTGCTTGTTTATAAAAATAGATTGGAAGAAGAATTCTCTCGATGTAGTAGCTGCTACTGCAATACTACTGGAATTAAATTTCAGTAACCACACAGTTACTTTTCAGGGAGACTTCTGTCTGTCCTTTCTATCAAAAATATACTGTCAGCTTGTTTGCATCATGTAAGAATACAAATAGACTTATCCCGACAATTTTAATTCGTATTGGTCAAAGAAAAAGAATGCCCGAGACAACACAGTATACGAGTACGAAACGAACAAACAACCCTTTCTATGTTTTAGCAATCTACTACACACAAAAGAAAAAGTCCTGCCTGATATTGTTCGTTCTTAAGTAAGTAGTAAGTACCACCGAAAAATGGCAGCAGATCGCTTTCTTCATATGCCTTGATTACATGAACTCTTCAAAATGTAAAAAAGCAGTTTTAAAGCAATTCAGAATACTTGAAGAAGTATGAACAGGATTTGGAAGGAACTAGATTAGAGTAAGTAATCGTAGTAGTAGTAGTAGTAGTAGTAGCAGGACATATATTTTATAGAAAAAAATATTATTTATGTATTCTCCCCAAAAATAATAACAATCTTGCATTCCGTCACTGCATTAATCCCATAAATTGCCTTTTCACCATTAGAAATTTACATATTATCTTCTGAGCGCTGAGATAGAAACCCGTTAGATTCATGTAATCTTTTGCACTTTATTACTGAATATTATGCTGCTGCTGTTTATTTTGGTAGATGGGAATTAGGCAGTTAACGTGATTATTAAAGAATTACTAAATCGGACCACACAACATTAATACGGAAAAAAAAACTGGATGAAAACTTTTTCAAAACAAGAAACGGCTTACATACAAGATAATTCAATCTTTTAGGAAAATATATTGACATGAAAATTGGTGTCAAAAAACGATGCCTTCGCTCCATATATTTTTTTTTCACTATGAATTAAATGAAGTAAGCAATTCAATGCAGTAGCAAAGACAGAAAGCAACAACGGCAGCATCCCACTAGTAAAAGAAAATGTGCATATCAAGTTATTTTATTAGCCAAAGAATGGTAATAATGATGATGCTCCTTTGCTGATGTTGATTCATTTATACCTTTTCATTCTTATTCTTACCTCCGCACTTGCATAATCGCTCCTTCGGACTTGAATTTCATCCAGATCCTTCAAGTCTTCTTAAAAATATAACTTTCCTTCATACATTACATTTACGTTCCATCTTTTACAAGCTAATTATAAGGTATCAAAACGGATCAGGCTTCAAAGAGTTATTAGGTAATCAATGTTGCTGTTGTTGTTTTTTTCTTATTATTATTAACCTTATAAATTAATACAGAAAATCCTCCCTAACTTCTGGTTCACGCTCACTTGTACTCGTATTTTTTTTATTATTTGATGTTAATGCATGCTTGCTTTGCTAGAGAGGCTAGATGATGATAATAAGTGTGCATTTATTGTTTTGGATTAGTTCCCAATTACATTTCATTACACAATCTGCTCTTCATCGTCAGTGAGCAATTATATAAGCAACATTTATATACGATATGCGATTCGATACAAAATTAAATGATAGTGAGTATTTGGAGAAAGGTTGTTTTGTTCTTCTATTCTGCAGCATCCATCCATACATCTTACGAACGACGAAGGGGAATTTGGCTTGTCACGCTTTCGTTTTTGATATCATAATTCATACAAGCCGTAATCATTTTGACTTACAGCTGTAATGCAATAATACATATTCAAATTTTCATCCCTATTTTACCAATATTCTTGTAAATATAAAAACAAGAACATTTTTATATGCATGTATGAACTAAACTACCCATCATTTCATTATTACCGGTGATTACAATCAAATCACACATTATTTTATGCCTACTCTTCTTTGGGAGTAGTGGTTGACCCTTTTAAACGATTTGATAGCTTTGAGGCTCATATTATTTCATGTGTCTTACTATATCAAAGAGGAGGAACAATATCTTATACAAGTTGATAAGGAGAAAACTGCGTGCAGCAGCAGCAGCATCACACACAGCGAACAGGAGCAAACGAGCGAAACGTAAAGAAAGATTTATGTCAAACATGGCTGTGTGTGTGGCTTGTTGCTGTATTTACAGATGGGAAAGTAATTTTATTCTGCCCTGCCTGGCTGGCTGGATGAGTCCTGTAAAGGAGAACATATTATCCTGAGGAGAAGACCAGTATCAGAAAATTTTGGAAGGGAAAGGTAACAAGATGATCACCACAACGCAACTGTTCAACAGTGGAAGCAACAAGCAGCAGTAGTAGCTCATTCATGTACAGCAGCAGCAGGGGATGAAAATTATGAAAACATTTTTAGCTAGAAATAATGTAAAAAAAGAAATTGAGCTTAAGTCACCTAAGTAGAATTAAAACAGCAGCGTAGGAAAACTTTTATCGTCACAAAGAGAAAAGCAGACATGAAACCATACTCGAACATGATGAGCCTTTGGCTGTAGTCTTCTCGAGAAAAAGTAAGTAGCTGATACAGAAGCAACTATTGCAACCGTTAAAAATGCACTCCACAGAGTGTAATATAATATAAAAATGGTTGTGATCAAATAACAGGGAAAGAAGGGCTAGATTATGAATATTATTAATCAATAATATGGCAAGGTGTTAAAGGCCGTGTATTATACTAATTACAGGGTTTCTGCTCTTAAACGTCAGGTGAAACCAAAGCCAAGCCTCGAGGTTGCATGGATCGCACAGGGAGGTAGGAATATATGTGTGTATAGTATGTGTGTACCATTCATTTTCTTTCAGAAGATGAGATTGTGTAACTTTATGAATTTTATTTTTCTCAGTGTTTTTACTCTTCTACGTACACGAATTTGATAAGTGATAAATAAGTAGCATGAATATTCCAGATACATCTTACTACGAACAAGCAATAAAACTATTATAACTTCATGTAACTGTTTGAAATAAAAGTTTTAGGGAAAACGACTGTGGGGGTTCTTAAGTTATTGTCCTCTCATTTTGTCTTTACGAAATTTGGCTTTAATAATTAAAATTGGAAGGAACTGGTCATTCTCAAAATAAATTTTCACAGACTGTACAAACACAAAAATTACGACAATTTTTGTAATGCACGATGTTATTATTGATGTATTACAATTTTTAATAAAACAAACAATAAATTGCTATTATTGAAACTCAATGTGGTTTTCTCCAACCAGTTAGAATAGTTGGCTTATGATTTTGTTTAGAATTTGTGTCAATAAATTTATTTAAATAGCACCCTAGATAACAAATATGTTACATAAAACTTAAATTATGAGGTAATAGAAATTCAATCATACTAAAAATGTTTCCTAATACTTTTTGCCCATAATTGAAGTCAAGAAAGTTTGATCGTAAAACTAGATATTACTCATTACGTGTGCTGTGCTGTGGCCTCACAATTNCCTAATACTTTTTGCCCATAATTGAAGTCAAGAAAGTTTGATCGTAAAACTAGATATTACTCATTACGTGTGCTGTGCTGTGGCCTCACAATTTATAAAAGTACCAATAAAGCTCTATAACATAGTTGATAACTACAACAATCATAGACTACTCCCCGTCCCCATCATCATTTAAGCGGTTGTAGTAGTTGGTAGACGAGGAGAGTAATGAAAGTCGTGTACTTTCAAGCTATATCATATTTCATGTATAACTTCTCTTGACAAAACATAATTACTCATGCCAGCAGTACACTATCATTACTCTGAAACCAAACCAGTAGCGCCAATTAAAGCAATTCAGTACGGCGCAGCAGCATCATTATTAGATCACTGCACTTATTCATATGAAACTCTTGAATATGAAGCATTTTTTGCTGACTTGAGTTGTGTATGGATTTGAGTTCTTGATTGGAAACAGAAAGTAATAGACAACCAAAAAGTAAAACTGACTGAGAAACGACAGTTATGGCTTTGCAGTTTGATAGGAATAATTAATTGAGGCAGGTATGGAGAGAGAAGGAGGATGATATTATTAATATACCTAAAATGAATTGTTTCGATTTAGCCAAAAGAATTACTGGGTTTGGTTGTGAAGATAACGCTAAAATCAGTTTAGAATGGATTATAGAAAAAGAATTTGATGAATGTTTAGCAGTCTTTCATGCTCACTATATTTAAAATCTTGCTCTTTTATATTTGAAAATCAACAAATGAAAATTAAATGAAAAGCGTTTAGTTTTTAGTTCAGGATAAATACATACAGAACAAAATAAGTTTCATTTGAAAGAGTTACTATATATTATTATGTATCTTTCTTAAGAATTTAAGCTGATTCCAGAATTTCAAAACTTTCGTTTTCAGAGAAAATAAAAAAGTAAACGAAAAGTTTGCAAACGAAGTTTGAGTTTGTGGAGAAAGCATTAGAGTAATTGAATGGGAAAATTTTTGGTGAAGCTGAAACCATTTTATAAAATAGGAAAATTAAACGAACAAGAGAAAGCAGGAAAAAGGATCAAAAGAATATAAATACTCTTAGTAAACTTATCTTTAAATATTTTAGTGTCGCTCAGAAGCAATTATCCAATTTTCTGGTTAGTTGAATGTGAATGGGAACATAACAGAGAGAATGAAGAGAGGAATGAGAGAGAAAAAGAGAGAAATCCAGAACGAAAGGGAAGGGTCACATGGATGGAATGGTATCATCATCAACTCTCTAGCCGAAACTCCGAAAAAAGATTAGGGATCAAACCTTTGAGTTGAGTTGAGGAAAACTCACTTTACAGAAAGAAAGAGAGAGATGTAAACAAGCGTTGTACAAAATTGTACAAAACGAACTGGATTCTTAATTGGTTGAATAAGTCCAACTACTACGTACAGACAGAAATAAATGTTTGATGCTCCTACTCAGCCTAGGCATCTTCTCTTGTTTGGGACTTTACTCTTTAAAGAGTTACTACAGAAAAAACTTTAAGCAGATCAACAAACAACAGAGAGAGACAGAGAGAGAGAGAGAGAAGAGGCATAGCAAAAGGGTTGAAGGATGGATGGATGGTTGGAACAAGTGTACAAAAGGATCTAGTGAAATTGTCAAAGGATTCTCGATTTCACGGCCATTCAAACGTCATCACCATGAAAGGAATTGTTTTTGAATCATTTTGTTAACGTTGCTCATTCGAGATGTTGATTTACGTGATACTCCACATTGCATTGGCTGCTCTACTATTTTAGGGTGAATTAAGCTGGGACAATGTCTCTTTCTTTCTCTTTTGACGGTTGTGAAAGGGATCCCTTGAATCTGAAGAGGCAAAGACAAATGTCTTATCTGATTATTAGTGCAATAATTTCTATTCTCTGTCTGTCTGGGTTGAGCTCTCATAATAAACTTAATAATAATGTTATGATATTTAATACTATTCATAATCGTTTTTGTGTGGATAAACCACAAAATCGGTTCTGATAATGACACCAGATTCTCTTCTCCCGTTGTTGTTGTTGAATAAAAGACAGATACCACTGGACAGTCCAAAAAAGTGATTAAACTTTGTATTGTATTGTACTAATAATTCTTTTGTGTGTTGGTTGCATAATCATTTACTTGTAGTTTTCACTTCCTTATGCAACAAGCGTAAATTTCGAATAGCTTATTCAGATATTATATAAGTCTCTTGTCTGCTGCTGCTGTCTGCTCCAGACTTGTTTGATATGATGACAACTTCATTATAATAAATAATATGTAAAAAAAATTAATATTTATAAATACCAACCTGTAGTCTTCTCTTACTCTTCTGTCTTGTGTGGAGACTGGAGTAAAATGAGATTTATACTTTTAAAAAGATTTTGACTGGAGATTAATGAAATCTATGCTTCCAGGGATTGATCTTTTCATGCAGCAATTCTCTAACAAGAAGCAAACGTAGTTCACATTACATGGCTTGCAAGTTCAGTTTATTTCTGATGCTCTGCTGCTGCTCACACGATTATCATTATCCTTCTACTGTTTGAAGCTTCTAGTTTTGAGTTTTTCCTCCAATCTTATAAGCACAGTAAAAGACTTTAAATGTCTAATGTGCTCAACTTATGATATCTTTGTTAGATTACGGAAAAAGATTTGCCGAGCACAAATTTAAAGTTCGCTTACAGAAAAACTTTCTTTCAAATAAAAAAATAAAATAAAAAGAACATACAGAAAGTTAAAACTGCTGTGCTGTCTATGGAGAGAATTTTCGGTTGAAATGACAAATTAGGAAAAAAAAGTAAAGTTTTTTTTCAGTCTTGTAAATTGCTGTGAGAGTTTTACATGTGAATCAAACAAATTACATGGACGAAGGAAGAAGCTACTTGGAGCATGTTTCAACCTAAATCCATTTGCTCGCGTTCTTTTCATTCGAATAAAAACGGACATGATTTCATTATAGCCTTTATGTAAGTAGTAATAGCATTACTTCCCCACAAATTTTTAAACAAGAAAATTACAAGGAATAGAAAAACCATTTTGGAAATTTTTTCAATCAAAGCAATTCAGTCCAATAAGAGTTACGAATTTAACTTTCTCTGTCAAAATTTATTTTCTGTATTTATATAAAGTGACAAAGTGTTAGTTAGTATTTTAGTTTTACACACGCATAAAATTATTATTTTTAATTAACATTACGATTAGTTTCTTATTTATTATTATACAATCATAGTAAACTATATTTCTAGATTTAATTTGCATTATATTCAAGATATTTGGCTTATGAGATTAAATGACAACTGACAACTTAATATGTAAAGAAAACAATCATCCTATTTCACAAATAAAAAATTAACATTTTACAATGTACATAAATCTGTGGACAATTAATTGTATTTACAACAACACACACAATCTTCCATGCTTATATTCCTATTCTTAAAATTACAAAATCAAATCAATAATTGCAGTTTATCATTATTTAAAAGGCTTATTTTATTTTATTTACAAAATACACCTCTGATCTCCCTCCATTTGGTAAATATGTATTATCTAAATGGTAACGTTATAATTCTTAGGTTTCTTCAGATACTTCTCACATTACCCCCAAAAGACTGAATTAAAAATATTAAAATACGTAAATACTCCTCTTCGTACAAAGACATTGAAATTATGTCCAATACACTCCGAAAGTCTATCAAAATTTCACAAATACCCCTTCAAAGTTGCAAATGAAAAGTTATATAAAAATAATCAGATTATAATGTTTCGTTTTCAACAAATCTCTCACGATGAGTTAGAAAGCGCTTCTATCGTTTTCAAAATCCATTCCGTACTACTAGCAATTGACGAAACTTTGAATTTTTCTATGCCACATTTCGGCCTTAAGGAATTTGTTGAAATGCCTGCTAAAGCCCATTCCTTTGTTTCTTCATTTTGGCAAAACATTGGTCCTCCTGGAAATACTTTCACTTCTCTCAGGCAATCCTTTCCTGGTGGGTTGTTTTCGAAGCAGAGCGGAGAAACCTTTGAATCATTCTGGCTTTGTGAAGATGGGAAGGTATGGCAAGAGTCTGGACTCAGTTGATGCATAGCAGTTTCGATTAACTCGTCTAAAAATATAGAGAATAATTTCTTACTTGCATTTTATTGGTTAATTTTGTGATAAAATTATTAAATTATTAAATTTCATTATTAATTAATTTTGGTACCTCCTTTACTCCATCCCAATCTCACACATTTAGCGTTTTCCTTATCCCAGGACGGAAGGGTTACTCCCGTTCTACCGTCAGGCTCATCGGGTAAGCATACATGTCTTGCAAAATCAGAGAAGATAACAGGAGAAGCCATTTTGATAAGAACAAGATTGTCTCCCAATGGTGACTTCACCATCCCAATCACTCTCCTCTCTTGCTGCCAAGGGGAGGTGGTGGACATACGCACACGACCAAAGTGAACTGTCCACCTCGCCTTTTGCTGGCCTGCAAAACATTGATCTGAAGTAATCAGCCACTGAGATGTTACTAATGTTGCGTCACAAACATGCTGCCCATCCTTCAGTAGCGCTGCGTGCCAGGGCCACTAAATAAACAGCGTTAAAGATCCAATTAGAAAGTTTTTTCGTCACCTTTTAAATAATGAACGCATTAAACAAATTTAATTTGTACTTACGTCGCCGTGATAAGCTATTGCTTTACTCGCTCTTTGGTGGGATGGTCTTTGACCACATTCTGAATTGCAGAGAAGAAAAATTTGAAGGTGTTAGACTGATATTTTGGTTACTTATTTAAACGTGAAGGAAATGGAGCTGCGTAAAATTAAGCTTACCTAAGTGATTGCAGCCCACATAAAGCACTTTGCGTGTTGGGCACGAACCTGAACGTTTAAACAAATTAGATTAGTTATAAACTGAGCTGTTGATCATTGTCAACTATGGGCTAACATAAAGACAATTAAAGTACCTGCACTAAAGGTAACCTCTGAAGAGGAACCTGGTTCCTGTATCCGTACATAATTTCCATCATTTCCCCTTTCGCTAGAATCTGGCGATGCCTCCGTATCTGGTTGAATGCGCACGAAGGCAACTTTTCGGAACCCTAATAGCTCACAGGCTGACGAACCAATGTTATCAAGTAAAAGTTGGGATTCTGGCTCCCATAACGAATTCGTTGATGATTCGTTTCTTTCCACACATAGTTTCCCTAGTCGTCCCTAAAATTTAAAAGGTGGAATGTATTTATTTGGAGGATGTCATTTATTTACTGTAACAGATCAACAAGGTTTCACTGTGATCTTTTGCAAAGTATGTAATTTATTATTTATTTATATAAGTAGTTGGTTGGGTGTATCAATCATTAAGAGTGACTGTGATTGTTGCAAATTATACAAAAGAGAAAGAAACATTGCGTGTTTGCGGTGACGAGTTGACTAGACTAATTTTAATACACATATATTGCGAACAAAACTTTTTATTCATTTACCTGATCATGCACAAAGAGGTATCCTTCGTTGAAGTATTGATGTACGTAACCAGCAGCTTCATGACTTGGTGCAAGGGTTACTAAATTGAAGAAAAGCAAACAAAAATGCAAATGTGTTTGTTTATAATTTATATTATGAAATAGAAAACTGCGTCTTCTCATTATCAACAGCAATTTGCAGCACATTTTGAAAGTCACACACAATTACATATATTTAAATTCAAAGTGAAACTGCAAACTTAAATCGAAGACTTTCACATGCAAATATCATATTACATAAAATTAAAGTTATTAAATTAAATTTTAAAAAATGATTAATCTCGTACGACAACTCTTCTCGTCCGACCCTGAATTACAGTCGACGACGCCATCGCCTTAAATAAGAAATAAAAAGTATATTAAGATTAGAATGGGGCAATGTGAGATTATCAAACATTATACGTGGCGTTAGTGCTCCTTACATTTTTTCTCTGGTGGAATGCATTCGCGACCTGCTCCACAGTGAAAATTACCGGGTGGGCACTATATTGTCCAAAAAGCATAATTAATTAATTATTTTTCTATTTAAAGTAACTCTATTGCATTTTTTAAAGTAGAATAAGTGCATACATAAGGACAATGTAGCTCATCACTAAAAT
This sequence comes from Lepidocyrtus cf. sotoi NNG-2020, assembly GCA_027744475.1. Lineage (NCBI taxonomy): Eukaryota > Metazoa > Arthropoda > Collembola > Entomobryomorpha > Entomobryidae > Lepidocyrtus > Lepidocyrtus cf. sotoi NNG-2020. The sequence continues at coordinate 19,412 of JAHZNJ010000379.1, forward strand.
CAATACAGTCCATCACCCCATCACAAATTCTTTTTTTCTGTCCT
>JAHZNJ010000380.1:0-14826 GCA_027744475.1 Lepidocyrtus cf. sotoi NNG-2020
CATGGGCAAATCATGTAAAAGTACAAAGCACAACAAAGTAGCAGACAAAAACAAAACGGTCGAACAAAGGAAAAAAGAAGCGGGTAAAATGTTTCTCTCTGTCAGTTTTGCGTTTGCTGTGGCGAGTTTTGTTGTGTTGTGGTGGACTGACTGACTGGAGAAAAAAGTGGCAAAAAAGTACATTCATCTAAAAGTGTTCATTCGCATGCAAGCTCTACTGTTGCTGTTTGTTTGTCCAATGCCAATGTTTACAATTTTATGTATTATCAGCAAACATATTTCTTTTCAAGATTCTTGGATATTTTCTTAAATTGCACCTGTTTACTTGTTTGAAAAGTAAAAATTTAAGAAGAGATTCAAGAAAAACGAAAATATATCCCGATTGCTGGATTATTGCCATTAATATTAAAATTCATAAATGTAAGGCATTCGTAAAAGTACCTAACACTGCACTAACAGGAGTTGGGGAAGTGGATTATATTACGACCACGACCGACCCAGATATTTTTCATTGTTGTTTTTCATGTTTTTGTTGAGGGTAGATTGACAGTGGTAAATTAATTTGCATTTTTAAATAAAAGATTCAATTAAGGATCAAGCAAGCCATTGTTTTGGGGAATTCAGCTGACTAGAACGTAAAATCTAAAAACACACTATTATTAACTAGCTACAGGTACATTTAATATATTGTATTATAGGTACTTCTTTTTTGCCCCATTTAAAAAGTGATATTTTATTTGTTCATTTTAATGCTTCAACAGTTCAGTTGTCAGTTTAAGGCAATTGTTTTTCTCATTCAGTCTTAGCAGAGAGAGCTGTTATTTATAATTTGCTACAAAAATGAGCTCATATTATTCTTCAGCAGATAATTTTTCTTCGGACTCAGAATTTCAAAGTGCCATTAGTGAAGAGGAGGAGGAAGGCACAGGAACTGAAAGTAAAATTGCCGTTTCTATTACTTCTTCAGAAAGCGAATCGGAGTCCAAAGAATACGTTATGTTTGAGGACAGCTTCGATGAAGCAGGGGTAACTGGGACCAGCCAAGAAACTACTACTACTGATTCTCAAAATGAATCGAACAGGAGCAGCCAAGTGGAAGTGGATGAACCTGTAACCATTCCGAAAGAAATTGAAATGGTACTCGACCAAGCAAGTAAGTTCAGTTTGACTTCTTTTATTAATTGAGCCCGAAATTATGAATATGGAAAGGTATTTATTTATGGAATTATTATTCTTTATCCTAGCTGGACTACTGTACATGGAGCGCTATGAAACCTATATTTACAATAAATGGCCTTTTGATGTTAAGCGAGGGAATTTATGTCACCCAAAAGCTGAAAATTATTATTCGTTATCCTAGCTGGACTACTGTACATGGAGCGCTATGAAACCTATATTTACAATAAATGGCCTTTTGATGTTAAGCGAGGGAATTTATGTCACCCAAAAGCTGTAAGTCACTTGTGCGAAGAATAGTTGCATTTGTACAATTGATTCAGGACTTCAGATGAATAACTGGCTATAATTTTCTTTTTTACAGTTGGCCATGGCTGGATTAGCCTTTCATTCCTTGAGTCCTACGCCATCCGCACAGTGCCAAATTTGTCTAAAAATTTTAAGTAATCTTCAGCCTAATTCGAATCCATGGATTCTTCATACAGAGGCCAATCCAAATTGCTATTTAATACAACTTGGCCAGCGTCAAAATGTAGACGAATACACAATGGATGAGTTACTGGAAATGATGTACAAAAAAGTGTATGCTATTGCCGTAAGTTAAATGATGAAAGTTCTTAATAATATTTCATGGAAACATAAAAACTCGAATCAAAAATGAATTATCAATCAAACCAATTGTGCATTGCATATATTCTAGGAGCAAAAGGTTATAAATACAGCGGAAACTCTCAGACTACAGCTTTCTGCCTTACGAGAACTGGAATTGAAACGCGAAGCCGAGCCTCATACTGCAACTGCACAGTTAAATGACATTCGAACTTCATTGTAAAAATTAAGTTACCCACCTGCAATGATTTTAAAGGTTTTATGATTAAATAAATGTGTTAAGTAATTTTTAACAAATTAATTGTAATTTTGTAAAATTTTCAAATATTATAGGGACTAGTTTGGTCTCTCAGATTCTGTTTCAATTTTGTGAGGTATCGGTGCGTGTGTCAATGTCAATGTGTCTATGTATCACCAAGAAAGCCTATTCTAGTGTGTACAGGCAGTGTAGTAAGTAGTATGACTATGTTATGTTGTTGTGTAACAGTTTTTACTATTTATCAAGTATGAAATTCTAAAAATTAAGTCTGTATTTTTGTACTTGCATTTGTGTGAGGAGTGTGAATTTCGAAGATGGGACGGAAGTTTTGATTTAATAAAAATAATTTGATTGACATACAAATGATATGGTCATGATCAATTAAATTCAACTTGCTTGTACTATTCGCAAATAAAACATAAATGATAAATATCCATGTGCTTTCTGGTTTAATACCTGCAGTAAATACAATACGAGTTTTTATCACGATTCTTATTTGTACTTGCATTTGTGTGAGGAGTGTGAATTTCGAAGATGGGACGGAAGTTTTGATTTAATAAAAATAATTTGATTGAAATACAAATGCTATGGTCATGATCAATTAAATTCAACTTAACTTACTTGTACTATTCGCAAACAAAACATAAATGATTGATAAATACTATGTGCTTTCTGGTTTAATACCTGCAGTAAATACAATACGAGTTTTTGTCACGATTCTTGGCCCTGAAAACTTAATGTAACTAATAATTTCAATTTTTAAGTCTACGACTTCGTATTTTTTATCTTTTTATTGAACAAATCATCGTTTTTCTCTCGTTTTGTTACGCAAAGAAAGGTTTACACAGCATTTACAATTCTCTGCAAAGTCTGGCATAAAATTTATTTAACTATCGTTTGCAACGATTGCAATCATTGTATTTACTTATATAAACCGGCAACAACTTCCCATAAATCACCCCTACTTCATTGAAAAGCTCATTGACATCAATAATGCAACTTTTGCTTTAATGCTTTGTTGTTATTGTTCGTGGACAAATCCGCCTTGAAGTGGCCAAGCATTAATGCGATAATCGTAAGAAGGAATGCATTTACATAACTACTCGTATGATGGTACATCTCAAAATGTCTACAACAAACTGCCTACATACATCACCATATTATGCTATTTATACAATACAATAATACATTATATGCAATTTTCACGGCCTGCACCTGTGAAATGAAGGATTGTTGCATTAATATTGCCGATAATAATTTAGCATCAGATAATCAAACAATGTTGGTTTTTGTTTGCAATTTTTCATGGGTAGGTCCATGTCGATGGCAGACTGCAATGGAACAAAGAAGCTAAACAAATTAAGCAATCGATTTCCGTTAATAATGATCAATGACTTGACAAGTACATACTAAAAGTAATAAGTAATTACAACCTTCTGCCAAAGATGCACAGATTACTGAACCGAATAAAGAAAAGCTTTAGTGCACTCACTCACTTATTAAGTAAACACTTTGTAGAAGCGTATAGAATTCAATTAAGTCTATGTCTGACTCATATAATAATGTCTAATATCTTCATCTCATTCAATTAATTTTTAATTCAAACCATTTCTGTTTTCATACTTTGTGCCAAAGGAAGAACCTTTATCTCTTTTTTTCGCACTTGGCTAAAAGTAAATGCTTTTGGTTTTGTGGTCACCTTCCGATGCGCATGCGAGCTTTACAGTATTGGCAAATGGTAAATTGGCAGTTTTAATACTTTTAATGCTTTTAACGATTGGCAGTTGGTACAGCTTTGAACAGAAACTATCAATGTACCACGTATTTAATTGTCTTTTTAATTTTAAAACAAGTAATCAAATTATGTACTATTTTATCATACTTATTTCATTACCCATGCTTTTAGTTCGCGCCCCGTGCCATTGCTCATACCTACTACTTATCACCGTCATTTTGCTCTGTTTATGGCTAATCTTCTTGGTAAGGTATTGGTGAGTGACTGAATTACATTTTATAATAGTGATATAACAGTGCTCAATTTTTGCTCGAAACATAATTTATGAAACAGGAAAGAAGATTTCGTAATCGCTATGTTTGAATTATTGCATCAACAAAGTCAAGACATTAAATTTGCTGATTCTTACTCATACTTATACCAATACTTTACGCACAAAGTTACAGTTACAAAAGTGTTACAACATTTTGCCGTCTGTATTTAACCTTAGACTTTTTGACCAAAGACAACACTTATTTTAAATGTCATGAATGCTTTGAAAGATGGTAATATATATCATTTTTGTAAAAAAAAGAGACTTCATGTTTTCTTTCAAATGAGTAAAACTTGGTAAATGACTAGATGGAAAAATATATTATGCAGCAATTATAGTTTGCGTAATAATAATATGAGTGATTAAATTAAATTATGAAGCTTCAAAATTATATTAACTATGCAGACCGACAAAATAAGCGTCCATCTATACGTGTATACTAATTTTCTTTAATGATACATCATTGATGATTAGAATGACAAACGATTACATTGCATTAAGTACCTTACCACACCACAACCAAATAGCTCCTAGTTTTCATATTCAGTAACTTAAAGGCAATTTGTGCAATGCATGCGTAGATCCTCTTTTCTTTTGAAATCAAAGCAACAGCAGCAATCTAATTAAAATGTTGTCGTAAGTCGTAACCCTTATAGTTTAGCTCACAGGTATGTAAGGGGAACGCTAACGCTATGTTTCGAATAAAGGAACGAACGGTTCGGTTCCTTCAACTTGAAATCTGCTCAACTCGTCATATCATCAGTTTTCATCATCCTGCTCTCTTCTAGTTTGCTTATACGCAAAACTATGAAGTTATGGCTTTGTCTTGAAGCAGAACACCCTTACAGCAGCGTACGGAGCGGAACCACCAATTATGTACCAGTATTAAAATGGTGCATACAAATGAAATAGGAAAACCTTGAATTGAAAGACTGAAAATCTTACGTGCGTCCACACAATAATAAGAATAAGAATAACCCAACCAGCCTATGACGTGATTCGGTCCGGTTTTTGGCGATTCTAAAATGTATTCAAAGATTTAATGATCATACGCTCCACTCCTTTCTTTGCAAGTTTTGTACCAAACTTTATGTCAGCTTAGCTAGTCAGCTTCTTCTTTGCCGCAAATCAACAGGTGAACCAAGAACTTGAACTCATCTTGGCAAGTTATTATTATGATAATATTCGCAGTAGTAATGCATTTAACAATAATTTGGTAAAAGCGGGTTCAGCTTCAGGGCTGTTACATATTACCAAAAAGTCGAGATTTGAGATGTTGAGTTGAAATTCAAAAGAGTAATACGTTTTAGTTTTAGCAGTAGGTAATAGATGTGAAATGCAATGTATACTCGTACATTACTTATGCATACAGTTACAAGAATAAAGATCATAGGTCTTTAAAGATAATTTTATTTTTATACCTAAGCTTATAAGCATATACCTTGTTATATAATATCACTTCTTTTGTGGTTTAGTTCTTAAGAACCAGTTTGTGTTTGATTGCAAATGCTATAAAATTGCTGATTCAGTCAGTATGCAATGCACAAGTGCTCAATGTTCCTCTTAAACTTAATCCCTGAGCCTTAACTAGTCTTACCGTGAAACCAGAATGGCTTAAAGTGACACAATTGACTGATTCTCATTTTTTTGTTAAATGTGCAATGATACTACTACGAAGATCTGCGAATCAAGTTTAAAACAATAAAAAACCATCTTTAGCCAGTTTGTGTTAGTCAGCTAATGGAAGGGTCAAAAAACAATTCCTCCAATCCAAATTATTAAAAGCCAGCAAACAACAAAAGAAGATATACTTGGACACAACAAAGTTCCCATCATCATCGCGAGCAATCATAACCTTCAACAAAAAATCTTTTTTGTCAAATTAAGCTAGTTCATTTGATGTTTTGCGTTTATCTGTATTATCATTAGTGCGAAATTGGCATAACTTCTTTAGTATGCAAACGATTATTCTTCGTCGGCACGGCACACCATCATACCACCAACCACCATCACTCTACTATGCAGTTTAGTTCAGTAATTCGGTAGGTATATTCTCGTCAGACAGATATAATAATGGTCAACAACGTTTGCATACCTTATTAAACTGCCGAGGACAACTGGTCCACTATTTCTTACGAAATTCTCCAAATCAGTGATAAGAATCATACTCATATCCTCTCGCCATCATCACCAAAAGAATCACTTTTCTGCTGAGTTCGATTGATGGTAGGCGGATGTCCAACCCATGCCCTTGGATTGGAAATGATGTTGTTTGTGACTAAAAACAAAAATTTCCACGTGAAACAAAAATCATCTTTCCTTTGAATTTTCATTGCTGCGAAACTGTGATTTTGGAAGATTTGGAAAAATGGAAATGGTTTCATATTGAATTGTGCCAAGTTTTAAAAACATGTTACAGCAGTCCTCAGCTAAAATGGATACCTTTAAACACCGTTATGCAGCGGAACTGTTTAGGCTGCTGTTGAGCGCTGGCAATCCTTCCAGTATTTTGGCCAGTAGCAATCGTCTCCGTAATTTTGTTATGCAGTGCTCGCTACGTTATTCAAAAAATATTGAATGTCCTTCATGGAAGAAATGTGTACAAATTAGTGTCTTCTTCATCTTCAGATGGCATTTTTGGTCATAAGACAGCAGGTAACAGTGCGATAATTCATAGTTTCACTGTGCTTAAAGGATACCCCGATCTAGAAAGAATTCGGGATAGGTACAGAACACACGTATGGAAATACGGAGACCCTGTGACCGGCCGCAAAAATATTTATGAAAAGTTCAAGTGGAGATTGACAACAAAGTTGGGTTTCTACTGCTGGCAGGATATGAGCAACTCATTTGATATCAAACATCATGTCCGCTACCTGGATTCGATAAGACCAAACGAAGTCTTCACAGAAGATAAATTAATGACTTTGATGGGGAAGTTGATGAGTCAAGACTTACCAGAAAAAAGCAACAAGCCGCAGTGGGAGCATTTAATTATTCCAAACTATCGACTCAGCCATGAGAACTTGGACTCCAGGCCGGGACATTTCGTTTCTGTTTTCAGAGTTCATCATTCATACGCCGATGGAGCGTCGTTTGCACTCCTTATGGATTCTGTATTGGCAGATCGACCATTAAAGTATTGCATGGACCCACTGAAACCCTTCCCAGGAATGACGAAATGGAAGGAGTTACTCATACATTTTAAAGCTTTGACTGTAGGACCTTTGGACTTCCTTTTAACATTAAAAGCGTCAATAACTGACACCTCCCCATTAATTTTAAGAAAGTATTCAAGACAGAAATTTGTTGATTGGTCAAGACCAGTTAGTCTAGATCTTTTGAAGAAAATTAAAACTGCGTCTGGAACATCGTTGGGTTCAATTCTTGTCAGTACACTCACCGGAAGCTTGAGAAAATTGCATGAAAAGATTGCTCAATCAGAAGCACACAGGAAACGCATGAAGAAATCCAAAATGGAAATGGTTTCATATTGAATTGTGCCAAGTTTTAAAAACATGTTACAGCAGTCCTCAGCTAAAATGGATACCTTTAAACACCGTTATGCAGCGGAACTGTTTAGGCTGCTGTTGATTCCAGAGAAAATTAGTGTCGGCAATATGGTGGTTATGTTGCCGTATCCTTCGAGGGAAATGCAAAATCACTTCACAACCTTCAGCGTTCCTTATCCGCTAGCAGAAGAAAATCAAATCAAAAGACTGAAAGCCAGTGACAAAATTGGAAGGAGCTATTTAGGATCATCCGAGCCTTGGTTTCATTTTTACATTATGAGATTCTCCTCGATATGCCCGAAGGTTCTGCAAGATATTCTCTTGGAATTACCTGCTGCACCTATCGTATTCAGCAACATTCCTGGAATTCAAGAACCTTACAGACTGTACGATAGCGAATTGGTGGATATTGGCGCTTGGCTTCCATTATTCAAAGCTTACGGTACTTTTCTAAAAGAAAGATAAAATTTGATTAAAACTCAATGGTTTATAGGAATTTATTTAAATGTTTTAAAAATTTCTCTTTCAGGTATGGCTATATCCACGTATAGCTACTGTAACAAAGTTCGAATTTGTGTAACATCCGATTACAAACTTTTTGAAAATCAAGCTCAACTCAAAAATTTTGTCAGGAGTATGGAAGATGGCATTTATAATTTAGCAAGACATTACGGTGTATTAGAGACGATGCAATATAGTAATAATATGGACGGATTGACGATGAAAGTCATGAGAAATAATCATCATTATCCACATCATAATCACCCATCAAAATTTCAATTTAGTGATAGCCTCAAAGCTAGAAGACTGTCGGCAACAAGATGCATAACAAATGGTTGAAGACAACATTTGCAAGCTGTGCGCTATCCCCCCAATGCAGATTTGTACCTGTATGTATGTATGTAAGTGTACGTATTATGTAAATCGATATCGATAATTACTCAATTTATTTTCGATTTAACGGAAAAGTCAACGATTGTATTTTCTACAATTTATGTTCCAATGTAAGTATTAATTGTCTACCATATTTTTTAATTAAGAATTACGGATTTTATGACTTTAAAGAAAGCTTTTGTGACTTTCAATCTAGATTTAGTTGTAAAATGTTAAAGCGCAATAAATGTGATTATGTATTGTAATTTTATGCATTTATATTAATTTAAAGTTAAACTTTATTATGTATTTTTCGCCCTTGTCAAATTAAATTAATTGTTGTATTAAAATTACTGCAAAATACAAATTCGAATGTATGTACTGCTGCTTTTTTATAATTTTGCACTTTATCAGTTGCAGGAAGAAAAGCTTTAGTTTGTCACAATAGCAGGCAGGCAAATACAAATCTTAAAATGTTATAAAATTTGGTTTCTCATAATTAATATTTAATTTAACATAACATATTTTTTATCACAAATTAATGAGTAAATCCAGGACATGATTAACGTTTAACCTCCAAAACCGACAAATCCTCTCGCCCTATTTATATTTTGACTTCGACACACGTATTACTGAAATGCGCAGAGGAGGATTACTAATGGGACCATCAATGCAAAAATCATATACAAATGGGTTCTCGGATGACATTCCGTCTCAGCTATGTAAACTTGATCCCAAGGATATCCAACGTTCACTGGGGGCCTTGGAATCTTTGCTACTACCTGAAATCAAAACGAAACGATTTTCCTTACAATTAGTTCCTTTCCCTTTTGGTAAAATTCGATGAGTACTTATTAAAGGAGCTCGTGTTTTTATGTATTCAAATTACCTTCTGCGATGACGCAAAATTGAATTCAACGTGGCATTCCTTCACATCTGTGCAGTTAGGAACTGGATCCGGAAGCAGATACTCTATCTTCTCCAGCTCAAACTTTGCACGAATCAAATTATCTCTCTTCTCATTTTCTGACCCGAAAATAAAATAGTAGTAGCCCGACGCATTCACAACATCTTCGTAATATGGCAGTGGAGGATATGCATTAATATCAGAAGAGGAAATACGAAGGGCTTCGCCATTACTGTAAATATCCAACGTTTCATAGCTTCCGTCTGTATCGCAGTTTGCATCAGGAATGATATTGAATGTAGCCAAAACACCTTCACATTTTAAAAGAGCTTCCTCACTGCTCGAGAAGCTTGACTCGCTTTCGGAATCTGAACCGTCGTCTACATTAAAAGTTTCATTAAGTACTCCTGTGTGGTGTCCATGCTCTTTGACCCAAATGGAAGGTGTTGACGATGTTGGGGGAGGGCTCGAAGTTGCATTACCATTTGTTAGATATTTCATGCGGGGATGAACACTTTCTAGGTTAACTTCATCATCACCCTCGTCAACTGTTTCATCTTCGAATGCCCCATTTTCACCGGATTCCGTATTTCGCCGAACGTCAGCTTGTCTTCGGCTCCTCCGGATTATCCCTGTATCAACAGAGTTCTCCAGTAAGGTGGGTGGCAAAGAGGTCGATGAACTATTTACTGTCTCCGTAGAATTAGAACGGACTACGTTGAAAACTGTCCTTTCTTTGCTTTCGCTGTCGTGGCGGGGAAAGATGGAACTGGAATTTTCTTGCTTGTGACTATGTGACTCAAGCAAAGATTGTAGCAGCTCATCTGAAGAACCAGTTAAAATATCGTTGATGTCCGCAGTTTTATTTCCATTTTGATTAAGATTAGGTTCTTGATCAACTAGAAGCCATTTTGCTAAGATTTCCTTGAGTCTTCCATGATTTTTTGGGTTTGATTTGATATGATGTCTAATTCTGGTAAGGATTGACGATAACTCCTCTTGGGAGTAGGTTTTGTGAGAACTTCGCTGCTTGAAGGTTTCATTAGTTAAGTGTTCGATTGAGTTGGAACTGGAGATTTGGTCAGAATCTCCAGCAGAATCTGCTTCTCCGATGTATGCGCAGTGCTGTAAATGATTTTCGCCTTGTACAACCAACAAAGTTCCACCCTTCCATCTAACAAAAGTTAATAGGTATTTGTTTTAAAGGTCAATTTCAGCGTGTAGAAATAATTTTATAATTTCGATATTTTTACGGAAAGTGTTTTACCTCGAGCAAGTTTTAATTCTAAATCGTGATCCTTTCAACAAATAGAATCCCCAAAATCTGCGAGTGAATAAGTAATAGTTCTTGCATTAAAATTGTTTTGGCAATGGCTCATTAATAACTGACATTTATTCTAAAAACTTACTCTTTGTGATCATCAGGAATGATCAAAGTTTTGTCTATTGTGAGATAAGTTGGTGTCTCGATCACTGAAGGCTCTCCGTCGGTGACATACGCTGTAAAAGTCGTATTCATGCGGACAGTTTCACCCTGCGGGCGGTTTTAATAAAGTCAAATTAAATAATTCACGGGAAGTCTCAATCAAATAAGTGAGTATAAGCGGTTAATTTATTAAGTAAACACATCAATGGATTAAAATAGAACAAGTTCAACCCAAACATAAATTCGAAATAGTTTAATTATCACGTGTGAGTATGCGTTGCAATGAACTTAAGCTCAGTCTTATCAGCAGTTGTAAAGCTGGTTAGGCTGACCTTGGTATTTTGGCAAAGGAAGAAGATTACTTTTATAGGTACATTGTTGCAAACAAAAGGTCTGTCATTGATTTTACGTCATCTTTAATGTTATATACATAATCAAATAGTATTCAACAAGGAAATATTTTGTAAAAAAATCAACAAAAATGTAATTGAAATGTAAATTGCATTCTTTCAGCAAGGCATAAATAACTTCGTTGTGAATTCTACAATTCTGCATTCTACATCCATATTTAAGCCATGGCTGATTTTTTATTACCTCGTAGTTTCACCAGCCACCACGTGTGTTTAGTTAGCTTGTTTGGTAACCAGCCATAATAGACAATTTTATTGCAGCAGTTGTCAGTGCACTTAATCCCACTTATAAGAAGTGAGTAATTGACATGTTGCTCATAATTAACAAATAATGTCAGCAAAACTTAATGTTGCTCCTTACCTGGCACCAGGTTGTTGAGATTCTTTTGTCCAAAAGTTTCATATCAGAAGGGCTTAGAAAATGATGGCTTGTTCCATACAAAACAAACCTCATGAGCAATGGTACTGAGATCAACAAAGCAGGGAAGACGATGGCTAATGAACAAAAGCAGCAAATTTTTCTTGGTCCTTTCCAAACGGAGTTGCCATCTAAAAATAACGCATTATAATTTTGACAAGACTTTTCAAAACGCAAACCTTTTGGTTTTAACAATGATAAATAAAAAACATTTATTACCTGGCGAGACATAATGGTAAGGACTGGGATTGGTGCTCAAGCTATTCAGGCTCGATCTTCTTCCCATCGAGACGTAAAAAGGCATAATATCAGTTCCTTTTTTATTAACGGATTCCTTCCAACATTTTCTTTTCTTACCCCTTTATCTGCCAAATCAACTCACAGTCTATTATAGACAAAACAATTTTCTCCAACACTGCTTTTCACAAAAACAGCTATTTCTCAAGATTATTAATTGACAATTGTAGCAAAAATTAGAAACTATAGTCCCTTTTGTATGGAATCACGGTTTGTATACAACGCAACGATTTGGTAAAATGCAATTTATTATAAATCTGCTAGGTTATGTTATAAATGTGAAAGCAGTCTGCAGCAAGCCGTCGCGTCGTGAAGCATGTAACGTAAACAAGGTTCAATTTAGTTCAGCTACAACTTGTGGCTTTACGTAGTCCGATAAAACGAACGTAAACTGCTAACGTCTACGCTACAACGAGTAAATCCCATACAGAATAAAAAAAAAAGTATAACGAAATATTTTCTTTCCTACACGTGCGTGCGTGTTCTCTCTGACTGACTCCCGGAATTATTGTGCACTGAACTTTTCTTGCTGAACTTCATAATATTATGACTAACGAGTTTCTATTATCACGGAATGTTAATAANACAGAATAAAAAAAAAAGTATAACGAAATATTTTCTTTCCTACACGTGCGTGCGTGTTCTCTCTGACTGACTCCCGGAATTATTGTGCACTGAACTTTTCTTGCTGAACTTCATAATATTATGACTAACGAGTTTCTATTATCACGGAATGTTAATAAAAAATTAGATTAGCGATCAATTTACATTACTTATCTGTAACAGTCTATCTCTGTTTTCCTTTTAGAACATTGCACTACGATTACAGGATCAATAATGTTCCTTTACTGTTTCACTCACTCTATGCCCATTGTGATATTATTATGAAAATTTTCTTCCTTTAAAATTATTCTTTTAGATCTTTTAAGGGTAAATATTAGGGTGATTTTTTATATCTCGGACCACGCAAAAGTGTGATGAATATGCTTCAAAACTATTAGAATAGACTTCTTGTTCCTCCACTCCAGCCAGATGTAGGAGAATAGGCTGTGGATTTGGAACTTTGGAACTAGTGGAAGCAGAGCAGTGGTTGCTTGCTTGCTAATCTTCTGCTTGAGTAGTTCCTCTGATGAAGATTATGAAGATTTTTTGTGTGGTCTCCTCTTTTTTCTAAAACGAAGTGACTGCGTGATAGATTGGGGTTAAACAACTTCCTTGTTTCGTACTCAGTCGTAGCAAACAAAAGAGTGAGAAAAAAATGAATGCTAAGAAAAATGGTAATGAGAAAGGAGTCGGAGAGACTAAAAAATTTAAAAAGTCAGAAGACCGAGCAATATAATGAAACCAAACCAGTCGAAGTCATACTGATACGGACAACAAAATACCAACAACCGCTTCATTCGAGTAGCTTAAATTTGTTAAAGATGTTGCTTACTGATGAAAAGTCAGTTTGTGTTTGGGCTTGGAGCATAAATCGCTTAAACGTTCCATTGAATTCAACGCAATGTAAAATATTTGAGCTTATCTTTAAAAAAATACACAGAATACAAATCTTAGTATGGTTAATATATGTTTGTTTTTTGTTGCTTTGCAGAGAGATTAAAGCAAGATGCTATTTTTTACAACTGCAGTTTTTGTAGGATAATGTATTTAAACACACAAGAGAGACAAAAACTGATGACTGTTTATTTACAGCGTTCGTTACACCTCAAAAATGGTAGCTTGTAAACAGTTGGTGGTGGGAACGAGAAGTATGATACAAAGAAAATGTCACAGATCCAGTGCCAATTTTTTTAACAAAAAACGTTACGCTATATGCTACGCTATACGCAATGAAATGAATTTGTAAACAAGTCGCATTATATATAGATAAGTAAAGATGTATTCCAAGCGTAATTGATTTTTATGAACTCTTTTTGTTTCTTTTGTGTAACACGAAACCAAACTCGCATTGTCGCACTACTTGGCTTGGCTGGTTAAAAAAGTGATTATCCTAAGTTGACTCGACACACATATAAATGCAGCATGAAGGCGTTTGGCTGACGATGATATTGCCAGACTGGAATCTATAGAAGATTTTGCATGTAATTTTACATTTTTCTAATTATGGTACCTAGAGCTTTGTGTGGTTCTTTAATGATTTTTGAGTGGGTGACAGGGAACACGAATAACAAATAACAGACATGATAATTTTATGACAGTTAATACCCGGACTTCATTAATAGTATTGTTCACATTAATTATGCTGTATGTTGATTTTGCTTAATTTGAAATTACTACTAACTCTGTTCTGAATCATGTACTAAAGTCACGAACGTACGCGTACGTATAATTTAATTATATTTGCTAAGTCATCGGATTCATTTCCTTTGATAAATATTTCTATGTTTTATACGTCCGTTTTTGTTCACATTGCGTAATTGCATTGCTTGACACTGACACTGGCTAGTTGGAATTGGAAATAATCAATGTGGCGTTTGAAAATTGCTTACGTATACTGAACTTTTTAATAATTAAATAATTATTGATAACAAATCATATTCACCAAGGGTGTTAAAATTATTTTGTAACTGCAATTACATTTTATAGTGTATCCTAATGCCTAACAGAAAAATTCCAGTAAGCGAACACAATTAAATTGCGTGGAGAATGTTTAACGTATAAGAATAAAACTAACAGACGTAGTAAAAGGATTGATGGATTGAATATTTTAAATAATCACGTACGAGTACTTGAGATTGAGATTATCTCTTCTGTTAGCTCATTTATCGTTAATTTTCTGCTTAAGTAAACATAAAATGTGGCAAATGAAACACAGTTTACAATACCTACTCAAAATGCAAAGATAATGTTTAAATATTACAAGAAAATTTGTCGCAAATGAAAGTTAA
>JAHZNJ010000381.1:0-11064 GCA_027744475.1 Lepidocyrtus cf. sotoi NNG-2020
ATATGGGACTCATCTAGTTTTATAGGTGCAAACGCAGTGTCATTTTACAAAGAAAAAATCTTTCCAATTCTTAGAATCATGCCTAGCTGAAAACTGAAAGTTGAAAGAGTTAAATGTTTATCATGTGGGCGAAACAGTTTCAGCTAAAATAGTTTTTTAATTTATAATTTATAGTTTAACGTTATTTATTTTTCCCGCAGTAATCTTTGCTGGGGGCGGCCACGTGTCATCATTTCCTCTCGCCGGGGGGCCCCGAAACACACGCTGAGATCAGATCCATCGGAAGTTCAAAGCTTTTTTTAAACTGAGATTCTTCTCAACGTTGTAATTGATTGATGGTTAGTAGGCAATAGGAAAGCTGATGTTTATACAAACTTTGCTTGATGCCAATAAACGGTAGAGACAGCATATTTGCTATTTTATGTTTTTCTACTAAAATTAGTCTTGCTTGTTGTCAACTACGCAAAACTCTTAATAGTTTTCGAAAATTGCTAAAGTGAAAGTCTCAAAAGTATTTTGAAGACTACAAGTAAATTACCCATGGAAAATAACATTTTGTCCCTTTTTAGTTTTTCTTTTCATTTGAAGGAAAAACATCCAAAGAAAAAAAATGAGCATAGTTTAAAAACGCAAGAGCAAATTCTTTCGGATGGTGATTCCGTTTTTCTACACAGACGACACACAAAACGCACTGGCCCAGTAAGCGAATTGATTTTTTCTATGTTTTGTTTGTCGTGTTTCACGTTTCACTTGCTTGACTCTTTCACAAATATTATTTTGAACAAAACTGCTTTTGTAAATACAATAATAAGCATCTTTTTCTTCTCAATTATTTTGTTTCGCTTGTTAACCAATCCTAAATAAACTCATTTCGGATGAATGAATCCGATTTTCTAAATTTTCCAGCACGCAGCAGTATATAAGTACCAAACTACCCATGTCTATTCTTATTCTCCCATTTACCTTGAGTGTGTTTAGTAAGTCATCGTTAGCCTCTGCCGGTGGCATCGACTTCTGAAGGTCTTGCAGCTCCTTGAAAATTAGATACAATTGTGTCATTTTCCGAAACTAGAAAAAGGAAAGGAGAAAAAGTAAACAAGAAGAAATTGATTTTTTAGTTTCATTAATAATCCTTTTACGTAGTAATTTCTCATATCAATGCCTTGCCAGGTCAGGATTTCTCTTCATTGGCAAGCGTAAGATTCACGTAATTGTTTAGTTCGAAATAAAAAGTAAGTCTTACATTGATTAATCCGTTTTCGACATGATCAGGAAGTGCAGTATGCAGAGAAATGAGGTCCTTGAGATGCACTCCACTGCAAAAAATAAAATAGAAAACAAGCATAAGCATACAATAGAATTTATAGAAACTTGAAACTATTTATTCCTTCCTTCCATAAACATGCATAAGTACATTTTGCTTTCTACTTTCTACAGAATAATAAAACAATGTATCAAATACAATCCCATTTACAACTTTACATAATAATTTTGCTGAACTCTGACTGGAAAGGACAGAAAAGGAGAAACTAAACTTGGAAAATTTCCAAGGATAAAGAATTATTACAGCAAAATAAACACAGAGGCAGAAAAGAAACATAAACCAATTCAATTAAAAGTCCACAACAGCTCATCATCATCATCAACAACAGCAGCAGCAGTAGAAACATCTTCAATATAAAGGTCTCCATCTAAATAAAACTTTCCCACTTCTGAGAAAAGTGGAAAGGTGCACGAATTCTTAGAATTCCAGGTTCCCCGTCACAATCATTTATGTTTGTAATTCTTTAGTAAAATACGAGCAATATCACGAAAACTTAAAACTATTTGAGGATCCTCTCAAGTCTCAACTCAAACTCAAATCGAAGAAATTTTTTATCTAAAAAGCATAACCCTATTTCTAAACTGTTTCCTCTACACTGACACGATATATTTATTATTGCGTTTTATAAAATCAATATGACAGCCTTCAATAGACAAAAAGGAAAATAAACTTTATCTGAATTGCGCATAAAATTTAAGCAGATCTTTTTATAAGGGGTAGCATCGCGTCGTTTACAGTAAAGGGAAAGAGTAGCGCAGTTTTGCTTAAAAACAAGTCGACAGGATATTGCCTAACCACAAAAACAAAGTGAAGTTCGAGTTCGAATGACAAATTGAACAGAAAATTTTATTTATCAATAAAAGAATTAAAGAAATATATATCGCGACAAGCTTTGACTTTTTGAGCTTCAATAATAATAAACCCAACAACCAAGAAAAGTCATTCATCTTTGTTTGCTTTTTGGTTTTCTCTCAAAAAAGATGACGATGAATTGAATAAAGAGAGAGGAGAGATTCTACCCGAAGAAGTTTTTTTTCATATAAAGAATCAAAAGACAAACATAATATCATCTTCCGAATATTCTTGCACAATGTTGTGTCGTAGTAGTAGGTATTTACGCGGAGCAGGAGTAGCAGAGACAGAAAAATAAGAAGTACCGCGCGAATCGTAAGAAGAAGAGCAATAAAAGAGGAGAGCTTGAAGTACCGTTTCCCTTTTAAAATAAGAAACATTTTTTCTTCTTTAAAAACATAAACATTTTCGAGAACATATAGATACGTAAGAACGCTGTACATACGTAAGCTCTGAAAGTTTTTTTTTCAATTTTACCAATCCTTTCAAGTACAAACACACAGAAAGAGAAGAGGTAATCAAAAAGTTGGTTTCAGCAACTTTCTCTCTCTCTCTCTTTCTTTCTCTTTTTCTCTGTCTATGACTCGCCCCTCCGCTTCTTTTATTCTTCTTCTCCAAAAACCGTCTTATTATTAACAATGACTTTTTTATGAGAACGGAGAAGGAACACTCTGAAGTGTTTCGCTATTAAACCAAACCTGCTCCATCATCATCATTCATCTCTTCTCTTTGTGTGTACAAAACCAAATGATTTTACCACGAAATTGGGAAAGGAGGCACGCCATTAGGATGAGCACATGCATGCGTGCGTGGCAAAAGAGAAAGTAATGAAAACCAAAAAGAAAGCTTGGAGTAAAAGAGTAAAGCAAAGTAAGTAAAGCAAAGCAGGATTTTCAATTATTCTTTCAAAAGTTGTTTAATCTACATTTATAAGTACTTGTCTTTCTTTTTAGTGTGTGAAACTACAACACAGATTGATTTTGAGCATGAAAAATCGATGGATTCTTGGAGGAATTATCAACTCCCTATTAATTTATACTTGATTAAAAACAGTGTTGCTATACTGCCGCCTCTGCTATTCTGACCCTATTTCTTACGATTAAAAATAAAAAGAAGCAACTGATACATAAGTATATTATTTCACAGTTTGTTTATTTTAATCAAAGCTGCTTCCTTCATCTTGATTATAATCATGTTTCTTAAAACACTTGAGCATGAACTAAATCAATAAAACAAAATAGAAGAAGAACGGAGGAAAAAGGAAGGAAGCATGACATGGTCTAATTAAAAAAGAAACACTCCTTTTCTGGATTGGGTTGTGTTTTGTGTGTGTGTGTGTGAAAAGTAGAAAATTATGTTATGTTATTCTGTTTGTTGTACAAAAGAAAAGCAAATTCACTTACAGAATTGGAATCTTGAATCCTTTGCATTGGTTCAGCGCACGCCGATACTGACGAAAGTTATTGGATGAGGAAACAAGTGTGGCGAGCTCAGAGAGAGCCTTCTTCTCTTCAGCGGGGACACACGCAAAAAAAAAAGAAAAAAAATATATAAAATAAAATGAAACACTCAGAAATCAGCCGCAGATCAACAACTTTTTTCAGCAGTTTATATAATTTCAAAGAAAGCAGCAGAAAAATGTAAGTAGGAGGATTACCCTTTTTCGGAAGAATAAGAAGAGGAAGGAGGAAAGCAGAGCGTGAAATCATGTTACGTAACCAAATCTTTTTATTTTAATTATATCTTTCTCCCTCTCTAGAAAAGATCTGAGTCGAAAAAAGGGAACTATCTATGTAGGAATGTATATAATTTAATCGTTATATCCTTAACTATTATGTTTAAGAAGATCTGCTTCCAGGCCATCCCTAATTTTTACTGTCTTTATAATAACGTCCTTACACGGAACTGGGAAGAAGCTTCGCTAGAATTATGGAGTATGTATGTCAGTATTTCTACATTTTCAAAGAAGCGACATCCGATTTATGCCTTTCTTTTTTCTTCGAGTTTATTAAGTTATGGAATCATGGCATTGGCAAGTATATAAAAGGCGATCGAAAACGAAACGATATTATTACACAGAACAGAAGTCAAGTAGTAAGTAACCTCGGCCCTGTTCAAAAAATAATGAACCCAATCCAGTTCCCTTGGGATTGTCCAGGATTTCTATCTGATGTATCTTCTTCACTCGAATGATTGGCGATGTGAGTGAATGCGATTGCGATTCCTGTGATGGTATTTTAAAATACGTAGAAAAAATGAACTATGTTGCTTTAATCGGTAAAAAGGGGGAAAAGAGGGTTTCATCGTCATCGTTTCACTTGTCAGTTCACAGGATTTACTTCTTCTTCAGTTTTTCATTCAATATAAGAAAAGTAGCTCGAGCATCGAGAAAAATGATACTTGTATTTCAGTTCATCCTATTTTTTTAAAAGATAGATATTTTTTGATGATGCCACTTTTTTCTCGGTGTGCTAACGAGGAAACTTCCGAAATTCGAAAAGGGGAAAAAGTACCTTTCGAAAAGTAAAAGAGTCGAAAAATTTTTGGCCGTCTTTTTTCTTCTCTCTCTCTCTCTCTCTCAATCTGTACTATAAAGAGAAAAGTCAGAAGAGCAGAGTAAGTTGCAAAAAAACGATTCAATCCAGCCAGAAAATGGAAGAGAGAGAAAGTCAAAGAATGATATTGAAGTAAAGTAAAAGTTATCTAGATTTTTTATCTTTGCTTTCACATTCCTCGTTTTTCACTTCAGCTCACCTCACTGAGAAAATGTTACTTCTTTCCATTTTTTTTGCAACATTCCTCTCTATCTCTCTTTCTGAAGCCTTCCCTCTAAAAATAGTAACAATGATCAAGCTCACTCCTGCAATTCTACTTTTTCTCCAACAACGCCATCATATCATACATACACCCCTTTTTACTATCTCTGATGATGATGATATTGGCAAAGAAGAACAAATTACGCAGTACTTACCCAAGCTCAGTGGAACGTTGAATGAAAACTTAAGACCGTAAAATGTGCTTCTTCTACACATGTTATGCTACAACTACTATCATCATTTAAAGGAAGAAGAAGAACTGTATAATCATCAGATTTTTCTTGGAATCTTCTTACTATTTCGAGTGAAAAGTAGGGTAAGAAGAAAAAACTGAAAAAAGAAGCTTTCCTGAACTGTACTTTGCTCTGTTTTTAAACTCCAGTTTAGTTTCAGTTATTGCATTAGTTTCTTTTTCAAATAAAACTTAAAAAGAAAAAGAAGAGTGAGAAAATTTGCAGCCAGTTTCGTTCTTCGTGATTCTGTTGTTCTTTTTATTATTATTTCATTATAGTATATTATTGTACATTGTTCAAGAAAATTACTACACAACTTCACTTCCTTCAACAAACTTTATTGTTCATCTTCATCAAGAGCTCAAGAAGTATAATAACAAACAAAAGAATAGCAGTAGTAGTATGAAGCAGCAGCGGCAGCAGCGCTTAGTTAGTTTTTTGTAGAGTTCCGGAGAGAGAGAATTTATTTAAAAAGTTTAAATAAGAATAAGACTGTAAAATCCTTTGTCAACCTTTTCCTTTAAGGTGATTATGAGAGATGAAGATGAGAGAAAGAGAAGGAAGTGTTATTAAGAAAATACTTAAAAGAGAGAAATAAAGAGAGAGAGGGAGAGAGAGAGAAAGCGCGCAAGAGTAACGAACCGATTTCATTAGTAGTTTTTAATCAACTCGAGGAATGTGAATTTGTACAACAGGAGAGCGGAACGGGTGAAAGAGACAACGTTCGCGTTCCTTTACCATCGATGCCACTACTCCTACCACCACACATCATCATCATCATCTTTAATAAATACTCACTTAATAAACTGCTCAGAGAGTTTATCGAAAGTCAGAAATCGTACTACAGGGATTTTTTATTTAACTATTTTAAATCTAAGCAATGAGTTTCAAGCCATCTATCATATTTAAATGTTAAACGATAATGTTCGTTACCATAAAATGAAAGTAGAAATAGTAACCTTTGCTAATTAAAACTTAAGTTAAAACGCAACATTAATTTAACTTGCCAATTAAATTACATACTGTCAATTAAGTAGTTCCAAGAAGCATAATTGACCGTGATGAAATAAGTGTTTCATTTATCAGACTATCAGACACAACCGATTTCCAACTGCATTTACACCTTCGAAAAATCATAAGTTTATCATTCGATAAACTAATGAATTTAGTCAAGCAACTCATCAGAGTCTTTTCTCTTTGTCTCGGTGTATTTGTTCTTCTTTTCCTCTTCTGTGAGCAGCTCTCGTTCTGCTCGCTGACTCCAACCAACTCGCTGGAGGAAGGAAGAGGTAAAATAGTAAAATGGTGTGTAATGTGGCCGTGCCGTGACGGTGTTATGGTACTGGCAAAATAGCAAATGAGTTGACTATGACTATATAGCTGAGCTTTCACAGTTCCAGGGAACGGAATTAGTAAAATTTGCTTCGACTTGTCTTTCTCTCTCTCTCTCTTTTCTCTTGCATGTTTCCCATATTTAATTCAAACGTCTGTCTGTAAGCCGATCACACACGAGGAATAGTATCTGTAATACTACTACTGAAACTGAAGTCAAGCACACCACCACCACCTAATCACTAAACTGGCATCGAGGATGAAATGAAATTATTTTCTGTTTCCCCTTCTCTCAACAACGCAACATACCCCCAAGTTCTATAGTTTCCTCTTCATATATAGCTTAAGTACGATTAATATATTTTTAGAACAGTTAGTTAGAGTAATTTTGGGTTTACTTGTCGCTCATTTCCTCGGAATCCTTGCATGACTGTCATGTTTATAGTCATCATTATTACCTATTGTACTCTGTAATATTACGTTCAGGTAAATACGTGGTTGATCTTTATCATTACCACTCCCACCATCATTTTCCATATTATTTGTCTTCCGTATTACCATCAGCATCAGATGGGAGAAATAAATATGAAGATCATGTTGGTAATAATTAAAAATGTTTGGCTATCTGTAATATTATCAAATTATGCGTGGTGTTGTTTTCTACATTTTCCTACTACATTTTTGGTATAAATGCAAACCCACGTTAAAATACAGCTTGTGCAGGAGTTGTCTTTTTTATTGGAGTGTTTCCTTTGATAAATATCCTGTCAATTTCATCCTAAGAATTTTCCCTGAATAGGTATGGACTCAAATAATTAGAAACAGCTGAACAATGTTGTCTGTCTAACCAAATTGCGAATACATTGGTAAATCAACAAAAAAGAGTGTTCAATGAAGCTTAATATTGATAAACAGAATGTAAGTAAACTGTTTTGAATAAATAATACGAAATACAAACATCATTCAAATGTAAGGCGTCACCACAAACTTATCAAAAGCCATGCGTGTGCTTTTATGACGCAGCAGCAGCGAAAGCAAAGTTTGAGAAGGTGAGCGTAATTCCCCCGAAGTATAACACAACAGTATTATTTGCATTATTTTTTTCCTAAGTGCTCTTGAGAAAAGAATAATAAAAAATCTCTCTCCTTTCCTTCTCCAACTAACCGAACCAACCAAATTGCAATCGAAATCGAACTCTTCACACAACAGGCGACGCAGCAGCATAAATTTAACAAATAACAAAACTTTAACGCTGAGCTCCTGCCCTCAAGTCTACGATAGAAAGCTAATTCCACGACCATTTTCAAAAGTGGAATCTACAAATTTCTCCACTTCTCTTTCACTCTATACTATGGAGCTCTACAGCTGTGTTGAAAAATATTTCTCAACTCACACAACTCAACCTTTTCTCTGCTTTCTTCTTCTTTTTTTCTTTTCATACTTCAAAGAAAATAAGAATATGATTGACAGGGAACATTATTACATTATTATATGGACTATGTACTTTTAAGCATGACATTTATTTTTATGACAGCAAGCGACGACAAACGCAGTTGCCACTTGCCACGGCCAGAATAAGAAGTTCGCAGAGTGAGTGGAATGCATGACGAAAGCGTACTACAGACAGACTACATGCACTATTCTGAATAATCTGCCCCCGTATTAAAACATGACTATCCATGCCAATGTTAGAAGACTCAGATTTGGATTTCGGATGTGATGTGACTGAACTACTTCAGTTTCAACAACAAAACTGCTTTACTAGAACGATGGGCTCTGGAACAACCACTCAAGCGTATCTGACAATGCTCCTTCTTCTTTTTTTATGGAGAAGCCACAAAGACCATCTTTCCAGCTCTTATCACTGCCATGTCATTATTATTCTAACGCGAAAGTACTAAATATGATATGAGAGGGAGAAGCTCAGCTTTGCCTTAGCTTAAGCGTATGCTTCATTGTTCATTTTTCCGAAAACTTTCATTTTCGTTCAGAAAAGTTTCATTTTAATTTCAGATAAAGCATAATACCTAATTTAATGTACACACATAGTAAGTACTCGTAAAGTCGTAAAGGTAAATAAATGGAGAACTTTCTTCCTTCCGAGTTTAATACACTTCTCTCTCCATCGCATAATAATAAACCATTTCTCACAAAAAAAGGCACTCTTTTGAATTTCAATACAGCATAATAAAAATCACGCTTAATAAGCAATACTACGCAATAAAGCACTAGTGAAATGGGAAAATGCTTGGTTCAAAATGAAACTGCGAGTTCAGGCAAACCTTGTCTAGTGCTCTTCGTGTCTGTATATATACTAAGATGAAACGCGCATTAAATCTATGATTTAGCTTTCCTAAATCAATTTCAGTGATTATATGTCAGTAAATATCAACATTTACTGGAAAGTATCGATACTTACTAGTAAGTATCAACTCTTACTAGAAAATATCGATACTTACTGGATGTCTAAATTTACTGTAACATATATATTTATCTACCTATCTGTATTTTTAGAAGTGCTTAAAGTGTAAACGATGATGGAAAAGTATCCTTTCAGCTAACCACAAAAACCTTTGTTTGCTTAAAAGCTTTTCATTCCTATCCCATCCCATTTCATCCAAAAGGATATTTTTAGCCAGGAAATCACGGCTTTAACAATACTACCAATAATCAGAGAATCATCAGTAAATTACCTATTCCTGCTTTCTCTTTTTTATTCCTACTTTCCCTCTCTCTTTTGTCAGCTTCTTTTTTCTATTTCGTTACATGCATGGAAGCATGGGCACAACATTGCCTTCGATGAAGAACCCACGTCACACACAACACATGCTTCAAGTGGAATGGCTAAAGACCACTACTCCAGCTACTGCATCCGCAAAGTTCTAAACAAATACTTTACTATACTATACAGGAAGGCATTTCTGCATAGTTGACAGTTGACGCTCCCTTTCAATTGGCTTTACTCCGTTCTTTGCCATTTTTAGTGCAAACGGGTAAAATAAACAAATCCATTTGCATTGTTAATTACTGCTTTGATTTCTCCTTTTCATTGGCATCCACTGCTTTGTCCTCGAAGTCCTCTACATATTTGTATGCGGGAAATATGGAATAAAAATATGCAAACAAACTCACCAAATCCTCCTTAATTTTTTTCTCAGATTTCACCAAATCAATAACTTCGTTACATATTTGAATGAAAGCGCTCATCATTCCCTAATAAAAATATGGAAGTAAAATGATCTACGAAGTTTTTTAACTGATTTTTATCAACACATTGAACATAACAAAAGTTCTGATAATTAAACGGTGACTGTCGATGTTACCGTCTCAAAAAGGAACGACAACCAATTTTTCAAAACACGACAGAGCACCACCGAGACAATAATGCATTAGTGTGAAACACATTAATAAAACACAAAAAAGTTTAATACACATTTCTCAGAAAGCCCCTTTCTCATCATCAAACTTTCCAGTCGTCTTCTCTTCCAAAGGGAAATTAACCTGGCAGAAAAAGAGGAGTGAACTGGAATCATTCACAAGGGAATTTCACATCACATACTAGACAAAAAATAAATGTGTGAGTAGAACAACAGCATAGCAGCAGCAGCATCGACAGAAGTAAGAGTAGTACATCACAAAAACATGGCAAATTATATTACAAAATAGTACTACACTTGTTCTCCTTCATTTCTCCGGACTAGAGTAAAAAATTATGTTCTGCTCGTGTGTGAAACTGTAACAACCACACCAAACAGTAGTGAAGAAGCAGCAGAGCATCAACTTCAGCTCTTACAAATTCAGGAAACAAATGTCACTTTTAAAATACACTTTTGGGTACACCACCACTTTCTTTGAGCTTCGCGTCGTTGTTGGCGAAAAAAGTAAGCATTTTTTAAATGCGTCGTTTTTCCCTTCCTTTCCCAATTTTTATTTTTTGTTTTTCTCTTTTCTTCTAAAAATCTTCTTGGGAATAAAAAACACTACAAATTGCAGCATAGCATGTAAAATGCAGAAGGTTCGGGTTCGAAAGAGTAATGAACGAGGAAAAAAAATTGCGAGGAGAAATTGTAAGCTCCATGTAAAAAATTGGAGACGTTGTTGTAGACGCAAACAGGGCAATACAAGTTTCATAAAAAATGCTTACAAAAATGTGTTTACCTCATCTTCATCGTCACTTAATGACAATGTTAAAAAGTGAAAAGGTTTTTTAATGAAGAAAAAAAACTAAACGGGTGGAGAAATATGTATGAATAAATATGTTGTAAGTGGGAGTGGGAGTAGTATATAGTATGCTGTCTAGTGCTTTCGTCGCCGCCGTCGTCGTGGTTGGTTTGTTGCTGATGGCGGAAGGAAAGATACATTAGTTTACTATTCCTATTACATATGTACCTATTTTACTTGTAAACTTGTTGTAATGTACACTGTTAGTTACCTAAAAGCTACTAAAATAGATATGATGACGATGATATGTATGAGAAAAAGGAAGGGAGAGGAAAAGCAGATTATC
>JAHZNJ010000382.1:0-12492 GCA_027744475.1 Lepidocyrtus cf. sotoi NNG-2020
ATCATAAATAAAAATTTAACAATGGCCTTCACATCACAAAATATTTGGCAGGAAACTAAAAACTGAAAAGAATCATAACAGCACTAGAAGAATTAACGTTTCCCCTTCTTTTTTCCAATACCTTTTTTTAAAAAAATACTGCAATATAATAGAGAATGAAGAAAAAAGCTGAAAATCTGTCTGTGTGAGAGGTGTACGACTAGACTCTACTACAATCACTGACAAATGCATAGATTCTACTTCTACGCTCTCTCTGTCTCTCTCTCTCTCTTTCTTTCTTTCTCAAACAAAAAAGTTTCAACATTAAGCAAACTTTTTTGCCTATTTTTCTTAAAAATTAGTTTGTTGAAGCCCCCGGATTGTGAAAAAGGAGTGAATGTGAAAATGACATTAAAAAACTCAGACAGGGAGAACAGAGTGCATGCATAATACTTACTACTGCTACTACTACTCTCTATTCTCTATTCGTACAACAACAACGAGCCGACGATGCATAAATGATAATGGAAACATATTAAAAAGGATGGTGTCATTTCCAAACGTCTCTTAGGAAGAATAAATGGTTTAAACATTCCCATTTTTGCATACATTATATTCAGCAGTCACTCAGTTCAGCTCTCTGCTCTGGCTTGAAATGGTAAGGCAAGGCAATGTCATTGCACTGCTTTTCTTCTTCTGGGAAATGAACGAAACTCCATTTCTTTCGAGTGTTATTTGATGTGAAGAGGGGCTGAAATTCATGGAAATCCACTGACGACGACGACGATGACGATGAGAAGAGGGTGAGCCGATGCAATGTGAGTGAGCTTGTGAGAAATGTCTGGGGTGAATTTAAATGAAAAACAAAATGTTATAAATGTTATACAGAAACACCCACCACCAAAACCAAACATTTTATCGCTACAACTGCTGCCTTGCTGCACTGCCACACTCTGGATTACATTGAGATTGAGCAAGGCGGCTTTCACTTCTCTAGAAGAACGTTGCGTTTTCGGCTGATTCTGATGATGATTATATCTTGAAATGGTTTTTGTTGCTGTTGCTGTAGCTTTTGGAAAAGCCCCTTCCTATTTGTTTATAAATTCGACATTCGACCCTTCACTTAAACTTACTCATTCCACCACATGACATGACTTTACACACTAAATCCTCTTGTCGTAAAATTTACATTTTTTCTTGTCATAGTACAGATACAAATATTCACTTTTAAATTTGCCGCCGCGCTGCTTTGCTCCTAAAGTTGCCTTAATGCCAAAGGATTAGCTTTTATAAATCTGCATACGAGTGAATCCTCGACAAATGGAAAAATATTAACGGATGAATGATTCGAATGTAAGCGGTTTTCATTTATCATTTTCATATTGACTAGATTTGTAATATTTGCTTTGTGCAAGGATTATCTTTAAAGTGCAGTAAAATGAAGTTTCAATTCGAGGAGGCTTTTCATTTTGTCTCGTTTGATTGAAAGGAAAAGGAAATGGCAAGCTGTTACTTATACTTTTCCAAATTAAAAGAGAAAATTGTCTAATACGTTTGACTGCATGGCTTCCTTAATCATTCTAATGAAATGTTCTGACAGAAGTTTACTTATCGGCACATCATCATCAGTACAAACTACAGACATGCCAGTTGTTACAAAAACGCTGAATATTCAGTAAAATGCTGACATCTAACAATTGAACCATGCTACAGCAATATAGTTCTGACCTATAACATATAAGACCTATTCTACCATTACCCCAGTATAGTACGTATTTGATTTTGAAAATGGCGCGACTCTAGGTTTTCTCTCAAAACTTTGATTTTTAACAGAGAAAGAAACACAATTCGAAGGAGTTGTTATTTTTTTCGCTAAATGTAAGTAGGAGGGACTGAGGGACAAAGGGAGCCTCGAAAATGGAAACTGATAGGTGGATAATGTATAGGTGAAGGAAGTCCCCACCGTATTCAAAAAACTATTTTTTATTTATTTTTCTTTGTAATGTTGTCGAAGCTTCTATTACAATTGCTTTACTGTTCGTTCGTTCAGTTCTCTTTCATTCTTCTCTGTCTTCTCTGCTCTGGGAGAAAATGAAATTTATGTCAATATCGTAGCTTTCGCAAGATATAAAAAAGGTCCCTGTCTACATTATTCCGGATAAACATACATTTTGCTTCTGTTTTTGTTGAGCAGCCTTCAGGGAATACAAGAGAAGAATGAGAAAACGACGACGATGCCGATGCGATGTGTGTGTGTACTCTGCACAGTACAGTAAAAAAAAGAGCAGTAGAGCAGATGCTGCTGACCTGGATCATTGCAAATTCTTAACAACTGGATCAGAAAAGAAAACGGGAATGTGAAAGGAATACACTTTTCTTCTTGATTGTAGATATGATTCTGTTGTTCCTCTCCAACTCCTACTTCTACTACCCACACTCATCTTCATCCTCTTCTTTTTTTGCTTTCTTTTTTTTCTAGTTTTTTTTCTTATTTTATTGGAACTCAGCTCATGTTTTTCTTCGTTTCTTTTTTAAAACATTTTTTTCTTCTTTTACCAAGTCCTTCGTGTTTTGTTTCGTAAGGAGTATATAAGGAGCCACTTGACAAACTCATTGTTTTCCCACTTTTCCTTTCAATTCTTGAGCCAATGTTGTGTGGTCCTTCTGCTGTTGCTATACTCACTCATACTCATGAGCCCTTCTTACTTTACTTTTACTTACATTAGCTTTTAGTCAAGGCATATGTGTGGAATTGACAGAGAGAGGCTCATAGGGAATGTTATACAACTTCTTCCCCAGCATAAATACACATTCTGCCTTCAACTTCATCTTCAACTGGATTCATGTGCTTTGCTTGTGGTGCCTGGCCAGAATATATGTACATACCTCGTGTACTCGAGTGCCTGTATCAATATCCACTCAAAAAACCGTTCCATATAACACAACTCATCCATTCCATTTCCATTCCATACTCCTGTTTTTGTTGTCTTTATCTTATCCCATTCCTTGAAGGGAGAATCATCATCATCAACAACATCATCCTCATCGTTGTCTTTTCCTTTTGCCTTATTTCCCCATATATCACAGAAAGATTTCTTTGCTACATTGCATCACTAGTACTTGCTACAATGGACATGTCAAACGAGATCAGTTAAATAGATGGTCTCGAGAGAAACTAGTTTTTCTTTCATTTTCTTCTTCTTCTTCTTGCCCACCCGCCCGTAGTAGTACTTACTCCATTTCTACAGCCACTCACTACCAACTACCATCAGCACAGAATATCAATACTTTTTTACTTTTACTCTCCTCCTGCATATTTCTACACGGCACAAAGCGTCGTACGACGAACAATGTGAAAGTGAGAAATGCCAGTGCAGGCAGAGCAGAGCACCTACTGATACACATTTTCAGTTGAGTCGGCAATTTTGGATAAAAGACAAAGGGAAAAGCTCCAGCTGAAAAAAAGGAGCGCAAAGCATTGTCATCATCTTCCTATCTCATTTCACCTACTCTTCTCTTCTACTCAAGATTTTTTTTCAATGTAGGCTCCCCCGAGTGTGCTATGTGTGCGTGGATTTGTATCTGTGAAAAAAGAGCTTTCTGGAACGTAGTTTTTCTTGCTTCTCACAAGACTATCAGTCAGTGCTCTATGCTCATACCTACTTACTTTCTACACTTTCCGTTATTCCTGCTGCTGTTGATCATGAATGATCAACTTCGTTCTTTTTGCCCTTTTTCGAATTAAAGCTTTAAAATGGTGAAGGGATTTCGATTTCTTGGAGTCTTGACCCGACATAAATATCACATACGTGCATGTTAGGGGGAAGCATTCCAAAACAAAAGTATATTTTTAGGGCGCCGCGTCTAACAGAAATACGAACGCATGATATGTAAAACTCGTTTCATTTTCTGCATTGCATATTATACGTTTTCATTCAATAACATTCAAAGAAATAATTCACTTTGCAAAGCAAAAAAAAGCATCACACACACGTGAAATTTTCTCTGATCCAAAATTCACTCATAAATATTTTAAATCGAACCGAACAGGAATGTTTTTATATCGATGCGATGTTTATTTGTGTGTCATACCATAACACGTAGTAGGTAGTTATTTTTTTGTACACATACCTGGAAATTCTCTTTTGTGAAATTCTCTCGCTCGTCAATTTTATTTAGCCGCGTGTGTGTGTGTGGTATTAATGTTGATTTGATTTAATGTGAACAAACTCTCGTTTCACTTTACCCGGAAATAGTAGTACACGCTGGCCTTAGTTTGTGTAATTTCAATTGAGAAATTTATGGGTTTGCTTTTTTACACTGCACGAATTCGAATTCAAATATTCCATCCAAAAAACTAGTTTATTAAAAAAGAGCGTGGGGCTTTTCTACTTATATTCCGAATTATAACAACATTATTATTATTCCTATATGAACAGGATTTTTCTGGAAGTTGGAGTTGTAGAGTAGGTACCAATTTACTTTCTCTCTAGCAGCAATTTAGTTTCTGCTCTAGCATTTCGATTGAGCCAACTGTCTGCTGCTTCTTCTGCTTTTCTATTGGATTCGAGTAGGTACGCAAACAGAAACGTTTCTCCTAAAGTAAGTAAGTAAAGTAAGTTTTTTGGAATAGCTGAATGTAAACGAGGAATCATTTTAAAAATGTAGATTTCTATTCCACTTCAGAGGAATGGTGAGTTTTTAGTTGAGTAGTATAACATGTATGCAATTTGAGGACCATTATATGATGCGATCCCATTCCACTGAACACCGACTACGACGAGGAAAAGATGATGGTGTTGAAGTAGTAGGAGAGAAGAAGAAGAAGAAGGAGAGTTTTTTTTAAAAAAAGAAGTTTTTTCCCTACTGCTCTCGTTTTTTACTACTTTCTTCTTCTTTTGGTTTAAATAGGGATAGTTTCCGTTATTTCATAGTTCTTCTTCTTCTTCTTGGAGCTCTTGAGCCATAGAAAGGACACGAAAACACAACCAACTTTAATATGCAAACTTGATGTCATCTCTTACTCTTCAAACTTTATACATGTATGTAGTGGTGAGAGTGGTGGTGGTGGATTGTCATCTTTTCATTCCTGCACGAAAAGAAGGAGAAATGAGAACTCAAACTCACTCAACGTACCTTTTACTTCGTCCCTCTTCCTTTTTATAGATAGATAGAATAGAACTTCTTTTCACTATTACTACTACTAGTTCACTTTGGCTATTTTTATTAGGTTTGAGCAGAAAGTTCAAACCTCACCTACTCAGTCAAATATTTTCTTACTATCATCGTTAATTTTGTATGCAAGCCGTGTTCCTCGTCGTACTAAAAAAAGTCAGTCTAAACCATTCATTTCACATAATATTCCAGCAGCAAAAAAGCCAAAATCAAGATAAATGCGTATATGTGTTTGCATAAGATTATGGAATATATATTTATATGTTTGTTTGGCTCTGCTCTGGCATCAAAATTTTCCTGTGCCATTCAATGAATCTATCTAGGGAATCATGGAAAATGATCTTTTGGCCTTGTTTTCCTCTTTCTAGCACACACCAAAGAAGAAAAAACTTCAAAAAATCATTGACTATTTTTATTCCATCGCATCGCATCATCATCATCATCATCATCAGGAAAAGGATATGCCAAGTAAAAAAACTTTTAACTGATGCACGTTTTTAAAGCTTGCACAGTTTTCCCCTAAAAAGTAAAAAGTAAAAAAAGAAAAACTAAAAAGTAATGAAATGGGCAGTAAAAGTAACCGGAGAAGATAGTTAAGTTCTTCTTTCTCTACTACGTAAAAAGCTTTTGAACGAAAAGTGAACAAAAAAGCTG
Organism: Lepidocyrtus cf. sotoi NNG-2020; assembly: GCA_027744475.1. Taxonomy (NCBI): domain Eukaryota; kingdom Metazoa; phylum Arthropoda; class Collembola; order Entomobryomorpha; family Entomobryidae; genus Lepidocyrtus; species Lepidocyrtus cf. sotoi NNG-2020. The sequence goes on from JAHZNJ010000382.1 coordinate 5,809, forward strand.
GTCAATGCAAGCAAGAGCTTAATTTAAAGATGTATGGGGAATTCAATCCATATTATCGAACTTGTACAAGAGTAAAACGAGATGTAGTAGTAGTAGTAGTAATGTGAATAAAGATAAGTAATCAATACTAAAAGGCAAGTTTATTTTTTTCATCTGATGTGATGTTTTTGGTGGAATTTCTAAACAATCCTTGTTTAATACATGTTATGCTGTGTTGTTGTTGTTGTTGTTGGATCAATATCAGTTTACAGTAGCAAGCAGCAAGGAAAAGATTCCATCAAGACTTATTTAACGATAACGAAATACAAAAATTTACTTTGCTACTGAATTTACCAGAGCACTTCGTTTCGTTCTTTTGCCAGCAACAAACATTTTGCTGAATTGTGCAAAGTAGAAGCGGAAGGAATTGAGAAGTACTATTTCCGCCTAGACGCTCGAAGTCTCGATCCCTAACCATAGACTAGTCTCGTAGTATTATACCCTAATAAAAATTCTGCTTTGTCGTTCCCATTTTTGCAGTAGTGGATTTTTCTTTAGCTATCTCAATAACTGAACAGAACATATATAGCAGAATAATTACAACAAAAGAGCACAAAGAAATTGCTGGAGATAAAGCTCAATTGTTGAACCTTTTAAACTTCAGATGAAGAATGAAGATAATAAAAAGATACCTACTTAACTTTACTGACTACCTACGCACACATTTTTGGCCTACGACATAACAATGAGATTGCGTATAATGACAAGTCACGGATGCTAAATGTTATTGTCGTAATATTCCAAGAATTGATTACTTTAGGATGACATGATCTAGTTTCTAATTTCTAATGAAAACGTTTGCGCATTTGATCAAATATTTTTTAAGTTATAAAAATATTTTTATTGCTCAAGATAGTATGTCAAGTCAAAGAGACAGGATCTTTGATAATAAGTATGTCAAAATGAGTAATAAGTATTTAGGTAGTTTTCTGAGTCAACTTTCTTCATCTTGGAACTTTTTGTTTTGCTTCAAATGCGGGTATGAACATTTAACCGAAAATCGAAACGACTTTGGCCTGATTCGGTAACACAGTTTTTTCAGATGTCACACTCAAGCATATAATTTTTCACGAAGTAATAAAGTAATTTTAGAAGATTGAATGTGCACTTGGGCTACGCTATTAGTTTACTTTACTGTAATACATTTTCTGCTGAAATTCAAATCCATCAATCTATTATAACATTCCATAATTGTTTTGATTTCTGCAATAATTTTTTTTAAATAATATGTAAAAGTAAGCTGTTGGTAGACATAACGCTGCGCTCTCAAGGTGCCCCTGAGCTGCTTCAGTAAATGCAAAACCCATCTTCTGTTTATGCAGTTAAAAACCATTCTTGTGCTTATCTTACTTTTACCCTTGCCTCGCTCACAATTTGTAGTCGTTTAGCATATTATCATATGCTAAATATAATCAGTTCTTTTTTCATTTAACTTCGTGCTCGTGCTTGAAAGAGGCGATAGAAAAAAGCGGGTTCATAAAAGCATAAAATTATTCTGAAAAAAAAGGAAATTGCTTGTCTTTCGCTTCAACTCTTGTCACCCAAATATATGCTAAAGTTTTCCAACTGTAGTAGTAGTAGTAGCTTAGAGTAGCAAAGCAGTAATTGTTATACGAGCATTCTGCAACTTATTTTGTAATACAAGTTTCGTTCTTTTACTTCATTGACTACAACAACATTCTCCAGCAAATTTATCAAAACTGGAGCCGAAGTCGCATAGAATAGTAAGTACATTCCGTGTACTATGCCTATGACATACATTTTTATATTACGCTACGCAGTGCTACTTTTCTTTCCTCTCTCTTACTTTTTCCTCGTCGTCTTTTACTACAAAGTTCAAAAAATGTAGACAGCTTCAAATTATCATGTGTATTATTATGCTGTCTTTGCACTCATAACAACTCTGACCCTATTCGGAGGAGAAATATGGTGAAAAGAAAAGAAGTTGTGCTGTGCTGTGTAAGTAGAATAGTACTACGGGATATTTTTTGGAAGCCCTTTTTTATTCTGTGTCATTTGTACATTTTGTCATAAGAAAACAGTAATAAAATTTATATAATGCTGGAAATATAACGTAATAATAGAATTTTTGTGTCCCCTATTTGTTTTCATTTTTCTTTTTTTTTCTTCCTCTCTAAATTGTGCATTATTGTTATTGTCTCCTGTCTCGGTCTTTTCTCAGTCCTTTTTCCCGTTTTTCGTGCACTGCATAGCTTAAAAATAAAATATAAAAATTTTATATTATGCTGAGTTGTATGTACATAGATCATTTTAATAAGTAATTTAATTATAAACACAACAAGTCACGTCGGCCGCTTCTTCTTCTCTTTTTCTGTATTTTCTATGTATAAATAAGAAAAAAGCTAAATTTTAATGCGGAGCCGTCGTCCTTTGAAAGAAGAAAAAAACGTTGTTGTCGTGAGTTTATTTTGCTATACATTTAACTCTTAACTTCAAACTTCTCTAACCCAAATAAAAATATTGTAATGGTAATGTTCGCAATTTGCAAAATATTGCGCGACAAAAATTCAGAGATCTGTTGTTGTGTTATAAGGAAAATTATTCTCAGTTTAGTCTTTATTGTATTTCTCGTCTATAACATAACAATGAGAAGAGAGAGAGAAAGAGAGAGAGAAATAAGGAAGTTGTTAAATAACGACTCTCTGACGAATTCCCCTTGATTTCCATAATAATAATATTCTTCTGCTACAGTTACAGAACAGAAATTCAAGTCTTTTATAACCATATTATGTCGAACGAAGTCTTCTTGGGGAATGTTGTACTGTTACTACAACTTAGTATTGGTAAGAGTGATGCTGCTGATAAGCTTCTCAAAATGATTCCTTTTCTTATTAGATTTCAGTTTCCATTTCAATTTGAAGTTTTACTCTAGAAGGGTTGGAAGTTGGAAGAAGAAGCAGCAGAGAGGATGAGCGTTCATAGTCATAGTCATCATAGCAGCACATTACATTATTGTGAAGTTATTGTAAAGATTGTTGAGAATGAAAGTGAGTGCGATGCTGATACTATTACGATGAGGAGACTGAGGCGACGCGACGCGCGAGCGTCTCTTCAAATAAGAGAAAATGATTACTTCTCATTTTGTTTTCTCTTCTGTCCTTCTCTAACATATGGCATGGTAGTGGTGGTGGTGGTGTTGGCGATGATGATAATGATGATGACTCAAAATTGAGAGCGATCAACTTGAATAGCATTCTTCTTCTACTTACGACTGTAATAATGTTGATGATAGTACTAGATATACGGAAGAATTTGAGCCTAATCTTCCCCCATCGTTTCATCGTTGTCGTCATCATTAGCCCTCAGAAAATGTCTTGACATCTAATGTCATCGTCGTCGTCGCCATCGTCGTGAGTTTTCATCTCATTACTACTGCTATTATTCCTATTGCTCTTCTTTTGCTTCTTCATTCCTTCATTCTTGCTTTTGCATATTAGTCTTTTCTGTAAAAACTTGTTTGATACGCACAGAGCGATTCAATTCAAACAGTCGGTCCTCAAAACTTGAAGTTGAAACTCTTTTCAACTCAACTTCATAGTAGAATAATATACACGGATAGATAGATAGATATTTTTAGACGATGGGAATGGAAATGAACGGGGGAGGCTGAGTTGAAACGATTTACATGATGTCATTTTGTATCCTCAAGGGATTACAAATTGCTATTAGGTTACACCATTTCCATTCCACTTTCCCTGCACAGTTGATCCTTTCACTCGCACTCACTCACTCATTCATTCACTAATAATGATTGTTTAAACTGGAACAGAAGAATAAACTTTCATTTTCATTCTAGATAAGTTTATTTTTCTGTGAGAAGAAAGAAAGAGCCGCACTTTCTTCCATCACCGTACATATCTTAAAGCAATTTTATCGGGATGCTTAGTTTTTCTACGCTCTCTAGTGAAATTTCGTAATCTAATGTTCTGGATGATTTTCTTTCCAATGAGGAAGTAAAATTGATAAACATTCACATTCAACGTGTTTGGATAAAGATTGGATAAAGATGTTGTTATGTTTTTGTTGTTTTATATTGAAGTTAAGAAATCAATTAAGGCCAGGGTTAAGTGCTTTTTGCTGGATCTCGTTGTAAAATCCGCGCTCTCTCTCTCTCTGTTTATTATTAAGTGAAGATAAGGAAAAAGTGCCAACCTTCGAAGAAGCATTAAAAGTTACAGAAATTTGGATTTGATGCCAATAATATATGTATCTTAAACAAGGTATTTATAAAACGATGGCGTAACGTAATGTACCAGGATATAAAATTTTACTGCATCTGCATCTGTGAGTGAGTTTCCTTAAAATTTGGTAAAGCAGCAGAACAGAGCATAATGATTTCGAAATTTCGATAAGATAAGCAAGTACGTACCTACACATACCATGAAATCCTGAATTGATATTGAAAAGGTTTTACTAGATTAATTCAATTCTAAAAACCTCTTACCATGAGCATTGATGAATTGATCAGAAAATAGATTTTACACGACGCACTTCCTGGATTTGCAAATGAAATCTAGAAAATTTAGTTATTCCTTAGTTACTTTTACTTTCAGAGAGTATATGAAATACTTCGTGTATATTATTATATGATGTAAGCACTCAAACTCGAACTCAAATTCGGAAGGAAAAGGTAAGTGAAAAACGGCTACACGTAGTCTAGTAACAGTAACTGCATCTGAATCTCATCATCATCAAAATATCTACAAGAGTAGTAACTGAAGCATGTATGGTCGTTTGGATTTTAATTCAAAATATCTTTACTACTATTACGGCTCGAACTCATTTTGCTCAAGTCATTCACTTTACTTACTTACTTATTCAAACCTTCCATTTTATTCACGTGTGGTGTATGTATGCAAACACATATGAAAGCAATAAATGATCTCTCAGAAGAGAGAAGGGAGAAGAAGCAAGAGCATAAAGGAGGGAGCCATAAACCGTTGCCAATAATTTTGTACACATTGAAATCGAAAGGGAACATAGAAAGAAAGAGAGAGAGAGAGAGAGAAAGGGAAAATAAGGAGCGTTTCTCTTCTCCTCTGTGATAAAGATATATGTAGAGAAGTAAAAGATGCAAATGGTTTTGTAGAAGATATTACGAGGTCAGATGAATAGAGATGTATTTATCAGATAACGACAAAATACCACTGAAAACTTATCTATATTCTAACAAATAGAGTGAAAGCAAGGAGGCAAGTGTGGTGTAGTAAGTTCGTCTACGTAGGCAGATACAGATATACAATCATCCATGTCATAAGCCATCAGGATTTATGAGGCAGTTGGCAAGGAAAAAAGGGAAAATAAGGATAGTTTCTCTTCTCCTCTGTGATAAAGATGTATGTAGAGAAGTAAAAGATGCAAATGGTTTTGTAGAAGATATTACGAGGTCAGATGAATAGGGATGTATTTATCAGATAACGACAAAATACCACTGAAAACTTATCTATATTCTAACAAATAGAGTGAAAGCAAGGAAGCAAGTGTGTGGTGTAGTAGTAAGTTCGTCTACGTAGGCAGATACAGATATACAATCATCCATGTCATAAGCCATCAGGATTTATGAGGCAGTTGGCAAGGAAAACACTGGAAAGGCTGGAAGGAGAAAGTTGAAGCTTTCCCAACGTACAAATGACTTTGCTTTTGCACACAAGAGAGAGAGAGAGTGAGAGAGAGAAAACGTCTCTTTTTTCTCTCCTCTAAAGCACTACTCTTCTCCTTCACTCACTTTATTTCACCCACTTTACTACTATACGCATATCATCATATTATTATTATCATCATTGTGAGAAGAAGGGATGAAGCGGATGAAGGGAATGGAGAAGGAAAACAAAATANTGTGAGAAGAAGGGATGAAGCGGATGAAGGGAATGGAGAAGGAAAACAAAATAAGCTATTTTCATCGTTTATAATGTACAATAATACATATAATATACGATAGAATATAGTCCATTTAGCCTACTTTTAGTATTACTAGCACTTTTCTTCTTTCTTTTCTGTCTGCCGCTCTCTCTTTCTCTCTCTTTTCCATCGGCTCTGTCTGATATCAGTTACATTTTCCTCAAATACTTTCCAAACCATCTCTTTTCTCTTCTTCTTCTTCTTATACTTTTTTATGTCCTTGTCTATTGGCAATCAAATGAGATCCAAAGAACAAAATACATGCTCGTTTATGTCTCTCTCTCTTCTATCTCTTTCTTCGTTCGTTTTAGTTGGATTGCCAATGATGCACAAATTACAAACTTTATAAGCAAAAGCAATCCCCAATTCTTGTCTCTCTTTCTCTCTCTTTCTTATTTTCATCTTCTTGTCTGGGTTTGGCTTTAACATTTTCTTTTTATCAAAGCACTCCTTCGAAATCGTATCAACCCCAAACATGCTATATTGTTAGGTAAATAATACATCTTTTGCTTTTCCCTTTATCATCGGGATGAGATGAGAATAAGAAGTCAATATAAAAAAAATTCGGATTTCAAGGAGAAACTTCTTTCATTTCTATTTTGGCTACTTAAGAAGAAAACGAAACGAAAAAAAGATGATCAAAAAAATAATACTAGTAAAACGGTACAACAGCATTACATTTAATATCTTTTGTGAAGAAGGAGGAACATTAAAACACTGTTAAAG
>JAHZNJ010000383.1:0-16529 GCA_027744475.1 Lepidocyrtus cf. sotoi NNG-2020
ATATTTCCTTTCCCCCTTCTTTTATCACATTCGCCAGATATTATCGATCTGTAAACAACCTGTAATATTATTTTTTATTATACTTAAATAAAAAGTAAAGTGAGTATAAGTAAGTATACTGAAAAGTTGACACAAATACCGCCGAAGGTTTTCTTCTTTAGCTTTCTCTAGGCCAGTATAGTAGCAGTATAGGTGGCATGGCATAACGTACACAGTAGAATACTTAAAAATCTATATTGGTATTAACAATTATTGTTTTTGAATGAAATGCTGCTAAAATATTTATTATTTTGAATTAAACGTATTAATGAATTCATAAAACTGAATGAATAGTCGATAGTCTGAAGTATGAGACTGAAAACTGTAGATCTACCATGCTACAAAAAGAAAGATTGAAAAAGAAAATATTAATGACATCGTTTCAGCACATTTTTGCAAATGAGGCATGAACAACGTGATTTTCAGATTTTAATGAATTAATGATAGGGAGCAACTTGTTAATTGAATTGAATAAAGATTACTTCAAGTGAAAGAAAGTTACTTTTATTCGGGAAAACTTGGCTGTAGGGTATTCAAAAAAGTTAAGGGAAAAGCATAGTATGCATGAATTGTATTTATTTATTTTGGAAAACATTCTTCTGACGATTCGCGAATTTAATGATATCTGCTTCTCTCTCTTAAAGTTAGTAGGAGAAGACAACATTAAACATGGAAGGCGTGTTCTATTATTTTCTCTACTCAATTTCCAGTTAACCTTTGAGCAAATCATTATTTCTTCTGCAAATTTCTGCACAGTGTAATAAGAAGAAATCCTTTTTGCATGACTAATTATATACATAAGAACCTATATGCATGTTCAAGGAAAATAATATACCTAATACCTACAGACAAAAATAATGACTCTAAAAGAAGGAAAGTTTCTGTTTCTCATTTACTTATATTTTGCGTGGAAAGTTGACTTTGTTGATAAGTTACCTAGGAGGAGCACGAGCCAGTATGTTACTTATTTTTTGTTACAGTCAAGAAGATTTCTTTTGTTTTCTCTACATAATGTACTACATTATTAGTATCCAGTAGTCACCGTCAGCCAGCCAGCCGTCAACGATTGGAACTTGGCTTGCTTTCGTATCATCCAAACTACATCAAAGAACAACAGGCAAATAATGTACTTCCTCCCAAGTGAAAATTGTGTAAACGAGTTAAGAATGAGGATGAACGATTATTTTAATACATGTTTTGCAACATTGTTGTTACATGTATGCAAACAGTCTTTCGTAGGTAGGTGTAAGTCATGCATGTGCACTAACATTAACTGCTACTGCACACTATTATTTAGGATTTGCTTCGTGTGACATGCTTTTACTACTTTTTTGCATTAACTTTATTCTCGCATTACGGCAAAGGTTTAGTATATCGAACTGTTTTTAGTCAAACTCGAACATCCTTCCATCCTTTCTCCATTGAGCATTGAACATTAGAAGAGAGGCGGCATGACCTGACATATTTTTAGTATTCCTCCTCAACATCAAACAAAAGAAGAAGTTTTTTTGCGAAACTAACTTCCAAAAAAGACGCATGCATTAACACGACAACTTTTTAGGAGGTTGATTATGATGATGATGGTGGGGGCTATAGTGAGTAGTGAGTGGACTTGTTAGTAGACTTTAACTGGACTAACCCGTATCGTATAGAGTATTTTCTACTTTTCTACTATTCACTCCTTTTTCTTTCACTTTCGGAGTTTTTTTTATCGCAGAAAGAGAAAATTCTCTCTGCCTTTCTCTTTCTCCCATACCATACATCATCTGAAGCAAAAACTACATTTTGCTGCTCTGCTTTTCTTTTATCATGCTTGTGTGTGTGTGTGTGTAGCACCGTGTCAAGCAAAGCATAGTATGATTTGACTCTGGCACCCGCGCGCTATTTCCATCAAGCATTTTCTTCCAGAGTCGAGCAAAGAGAGAATGAAGAACGGTCGATGCGATGCGATGGTCAGTCAGCTTTTTACTCGTTTTCTCTTCTTCTTTGGCAAAAAGCGAATAAGTGAAGCGTGTTGGATAATGGAATGGAGATGGATAGAAAAGCCATAAAAATAGATTTTCATGTTGTACTACTACTGCCGCTGCTGCTGGTGCTGCTGTTATGCTGTTAGTGCGATACGATACGATACTCATGTGTCTGGTTGACATGTCCTCCTCTCCTTAACTAAATACTTTTTATAACATTTTCCGCCGTACTACAATATTGCGCTTATAGTGTAAGTGTAAGTAGGCATGTTCCTATAATAATACAATGGCATGTTTTATGCATGTCCTTTTCTGGTCGGCTCCTACTTTTCTATTCTATACCTATTTACGATTTCTATTTTGGAACAATAATGGAGTCAGTGATAGAGGGAAAGCATAATAATATTATACCATTTGAAAATAATATGTACATATGTACCTATTTATTTATTATTACATTTTATCTGTATAGCTTGTTCCTTATAGTAATAGATGCTCAGATATTTTTTGTTGCGGTTCCGCCGTGAATAATGTAGAGAATGACNAGATATTTTTTGTTGCGGTTCCGCCGTGAATAATGTAAAGAATGACGAAGTACTATACAGCAACAAACACAAACTCATTACAATTACAAAAGTTTAGCGATATTTCATACTTGGCAGCACCACATGCAGTGGTTGTAAAAAAGACGAAAAGTGAAGTGAATCATACTTATCATTGGTGATAAGAAACCCACTTTTTATCGATCCACTTAAGTTGGATTTTTATGTATGGAATAGTTTCCGATGAGGCTACGGGGAGGAGGAGGAGGAGGAGGGGACGTCCTCTATCCTCTCTCTTTCCCCGCCGCCATGAACTGTCCAAAAAAGAAAGCAGCAGAAGAAGAAGAGAGAAAAAAGGGAAGCGTCAGTAGCACACAAGTACAGTGTAATATGGGAGTAGTTTAGTGGGATAATATAGTCATTTAGTTAGTAGTCCATTTATACACCGCATTACATGGAAAATTGGCTGTGGTTCGTTCCTAATCTAGAAAAGTGAAGGAGGTGGAATAATCAATGATATCAAGTGTTTCCTACTTTCACCACAATGTTTTGAGTGACATGACGGCAGCAGCAGTAGTAGTGGAGTGTAGTAGCGGCAATAGAAAGCTATAAAGCAAAGTTTAAAAAGTTTTTTTTTTGCTAGAAAGTAGTTCTGCTCTGATATGAATTAGTGTGACAGCTTCATCAATAATTTTTCTGCAGGGAGCTTCGTGCAACCCAGCATTTGCATCATATCGTCGTAATATAAAAAAGAGAGTTGGTCATGTATGTCATATAGAATGAATTTAGTTAGGATGAATAGGAAATAGGAAACTGTTGCGATTTCAAGTATCTAAAGGGAATGAGTAAGAGGGATACCATACCTAGACACACGTGTGTAACCGCAATACCTTGAACAGCTGCTCTGCTCTGCTTTCTACTCACTCGTATACACACACACACTCTGCATTATCATCATGTCGATGTCACCTTCCTCCAGTTTGAAATTAACTTCTACTACTGTGACAATTATCACTTTGTCTACATGTGTTTGGTAGGTGTGTCTTAAAACTTAATTTTAGATTGAAGAAGTGTAGAGAAGAATGCTCTAAGCTCTAAAATCGGAAGTCAAATCTTAGCATTAGCGTCAGCACAGCACTATAATTTCCCGACTGAAATTCATTAAAAATTCTAAAGAAAATATTTAATGAGATGATGAATAGTGTGTGCACACGATTTAGAGCGTGCCCTAAAATTGGTGTTTTTAGTGTTTTGCGTACTTTATTGGGGTTTCCTTTTGGGTATAGAATTGATTTGATAAGTAAGTTTAGCTAGTTCACAGTGGACTTGTTTATATCTGTTTGTTCTACTGTACACTACACACCACACCATAACTCTTTCAATTTCAATGTTTAACGACCGACCGCATCACATCGCCGCACCGCGAAGTATTAGTACTTGCTCATTCCACGCTAGTTTTGAATAATTAAATTGTCAAATGATGGTGGTGGGAAAGAGAATTTTAAATAAACTTTGCAGAGGTAGATTGATTAGCTATTTTTGACCGTATTCATGCTTCCTTGTAATAGAAGTAAAAAGCAAAAGGTTCTATGCTAGTCTGATTCTGTCTGTGCTAAAACCTACGCAAATTTTAAGGATAAAATTTGGTTATAGAATCGGTGATCACATAAAATATTTGCAACCAATTGAGAACCAACTTTAAATTAATGAAACCCTAATGGCACTGCAGGACATTATGAGAAAGTGCGATAATATATTCATTCTAATAGCTCAATTTTTAGTTAACTTTTGTTTTTGATTCCAGTCGAAATAAATTACCTCCACTGTAAATTGGAATATATGCGGGTTTATTATACGAATAAAATTCAGATATCTACCTAAGTATGACACGCGGGTAGTACAAAAGTCATTCTATAATACAAATTCAATCAAACACTTAAAGTCGACTATGACTTTCTCTCCAATCCAATACGGAAGACGGAAAGTATAAAAAACTCCCTGCCTGTTGCCTGTCAAAGAGTTTTCTCTCAACAATTTAAAGTTTTTTTTCTTTTCTTCTCGAAAAAAACTCATTTTAAATGGGAAATCCATGTTTTCTTGAGAGAAAGTAGGGTAAGTAAGTTTAAGTAGGTGGCCATTTAAAGCTTCAAGCAAGCAGCTTTCACCATTTTTACTACCACCGCCTCTTCCTCCTCCACTCTTTATACTACTTCGATTAAAAACTATTTTCACCTTCTGAAAAGAGGACAGTTTATCCTTTATCCTTCTTATTTAAAAGGAAACTTTTTTTTTGGAATTCCGAAAAGAAATCTGCTTAACTTAACTACTACCATTACTACTACTACTACTTGCAAACTACAAACCTTTTATGGCTTCCCTTCTTCCAACAAATAGGAGTTCCTGAAAATATTTACAAAAAAGTTGGCGGTGAAGTTAAAATAGTTTTCCCTCTGTATGGAAAAAGGAGGCTGAGCAGAAAACCATATTAAAATGGTTTCATAATAATGATTTTATTTATAATGCTTTAATATATTTCCGTACTGATTTGGTACATATTATGTATATTCAGAGAAAAGTATCCAATCCAATCACAGCAACTTTCTTTTCTTTCCGTTTTTGCATCTATCCAGTAGCGCTATTTTATAACTTTACTTTTACTTAAGGTAAAAGAATACTGTCGTACTTGAAGAAGAGTTCTTTTGTCGTTCGTTCTCTGTCAAGAAAAAACTTTTTCTTTTTTGCATTGCCCACACTAAAAAATTACTTTCAGTTATAGTCAACTCGCTCAACAGAAGCAAATACATTGATACTTGAAAAATAGTATTGCATACATTGGTAGTTTGGAATGGACTGTTTTTTTCTATTTGCCACTCACTCTCAAACTTGTTTTTGCTCACAACTCTCAAACCGTTTTCTAGTGGCGCTACTATAAAGTAAAAGTATGAAGATGTGTTGCTTGTTTCTTCGACTTCTTCTTCGTTGCTTTTTTTAAAGTTGTGAATCATGAGGCGTTTTAACTTAAAGCAACATACTTTTCTTTTATATTTGAGGGGAAAGTGAGGATGAAGAATACACACCGGTAACAAGTTGCTTGAATGATGGCCATTGGTTGGCAGTATTAGCAAAAAAAGCGTGCTTGCTTACTTCTCTAACTATGTAAGTATATTATTATGCTTCAACTGACTGTGAGTTCTGTGTTCCTAGGATTTTTCTCTCTTTCACTCTCTTGATGGAAATAAACATTTCTATAATGATATGGTTAAAAGGAAACGGCATGACGTGGTGGCTGGCTGCTTGGTTACAGCAATATTTATCAGGGAGAAGAGCAGAGAAAGCAAGAAGTTGTCGGATTATTTTTTTCTCTTTCTCTCTTCGTTTACTCTCTAAAATCGTAATGGAAAGTGTTGCCCACGAGAGGAGAGAATGAAAGAAGAGGAATGCGAAGTAGATAAGGACAGGAGAGTATTTTGAGAGAGAGAGAGAGCGAGAAAGTTTTTCTTTTTATTCTGTATGGTATATAAATAGTACCGAGAATAAAATGTATCATCGTCATCATTATCTATTTTTCTCTTCATGTGGAGAGCTAAAGCAAGAAGAGAGACAGAGAAGCAGTGATGGTGGAGGTGCGGTGGTGTGTGGAGTGGGAAGGTATAAAGTGTTAAACTATTTTATTCAATTCAGGAAGACGAAACTATGTGGTGGTGTATGTTTAAAGGTATTTGATGGTGAAGAATGATAGTGGAAAAGGGAAATATATTATTACCTACATAGGTACATAAATAAAATATATCTAATAGTACAACAACTACGTTGAAAACTATGCCAATTCTCCTTGAAAGTACGCATTGAATGTAGGATAAGCGTGGTGGTTTTGTGTATTGGTTGGTAGGTATAATTTCTAGTGAGAGTGTTGTACGACCATTTTTTACGGTATACGATCCTTCCCCTTCTCTTTCTCTCTCACTCTCTCTCAACTCATTAGATGCATTTGTTCAGCAAAAAATAAGGACAAGGACCTAGATACCGTAAAAGAGGATGTGTAGGTATCTACCTCATCGGTCGTACATGGAGAGGCTTTTTAAAAACTTTCTCTTTCACTGCGTAAATTTTCTCTACAAGGTATAAAAACGTAACTTCTTTACAGTTAGAGCAAGCAAACGCATTACCACCGCCACTTGATCCTCTTGTCTTACTTTTCTACTTATTACTAGACAATAAAAAATCTAATCTGGAATAACTTTTTCCTTTCGACTCCCTCTTTTTTATGAGAGGATGAAAAAAGCACGATACGGATGAGGATGATCTTGATGATTATGATGGAGGAGGCAATAGTAATGGTGGCTTTGATTATGAAGTAGTAGCTCTGTCCATGTTTGTGTGAAAAGATGTTCTCTTTATGTAAATAAAAATGTTTATTAGGTCAGGTTTATATAACTTTTGCCAGGTTTACCAACAGATTAGCAATAAGGTCATGTACGAGCCGCGTGTGGATACGTAATAATGATGCAAATGCTTTTTTCCCGCAGATATGCATACTTCTATATTATTCAATCTACGGCGCTCATTTCACAAAACCGAGGAATAAAGAAAAAGAAAGTTAGATTGAAAATTCATATAAAGAAATAAAGTAAACAACCGACGGGGAAAGAGTGAAGGTTACTATTATTGTAGAAAGGAAAGAAGTAGAGAAAGCAGAATTGAAATGATCATCAGAATTTATAAAAGAGAAATGATGATAGTCAGCTCAAGTCACGACTTAACAATGCTAGAAGGAATGGAATGGAAAAGAAAATGTTGCTCTTTATAAAATGAATTTTTATTTTTTATATAAAGACTTTTCTTCGCCAATCGTATTTGTTTGTGTCCGTTCAAGGCTTAAAATTTATACTTTTTTAGTATAAAGCTTTTGATTTCTTATAATTATAATACATACAAACATATTTCATGTAGAGATCTTATAATAAAATATAACAAAGTATGTTTCCTTCTTGAAGAAGTGAGTTAGTTGGCAGTGGTAGTAGTAGTGGCGGTAGCTTACTTGAAGATTTCATTTTCCCTCATGTGATGTTGAGAGAAAAAGTTTTGTCTGCTTCCTGCTCAAGAGCAGAACAGAACAGAGATCGACGAGGAGAGGATAGAGATAGCCTAGATTTAAGGACTTTTGGTTTATGAAAGGAGGTGGATGGAGAAGAGAAGAAGAACGGAGCGGAGTGAGAAGAAAGTAAGAGGAAAAAAAAATCTAAGGGAAAAGCTTTTCATCTTAACGTGCTATATCTCGTATTTTTAAACTGTGAGAAATATATCACAAGTCTCGCTCCTTCTGGGGAACAATATCGTTGATACTTTCAAGAAAACTGGAGAGAAGAAAGAAAGAAAAGGAATGGCTTATACTTACTTACGTACATCTGGTATAGTAGTAAGGCAGATGCTCAAAACCCAGCATTAGCTAGCAACTAACAGCACCCTTTTTATATCCATAACAAATCAAAAGATAGTTTTCTATTAAAAAAAAGTCCTTTCTTTTGTTATTTTTTATCTAATCCAAGTCGTTTTCATCGTGTGATTCATTTCGCGTAATATTTTTTTGACGAAAATGCCATTGTACTATGCTGCGCTGCTACTGCTGCTGTAGCTGTTTCCTTCACCAACTTCCGTGAACTTATACGAACTTGTTTGGAAGGACGAGAAGAGGAGACGGAGACATGCGACTAACAATAAAGCATCTACTTACTACATTTCATAATAATCCAAATATGTAATAATAATAGAAAAACTGGAGAAAAATAAGTAGTCCTTTGCTTTCGCTATTGTGCGGGGAATCGTAGGAAGAAGGATGAATGTAGGAAGGGAAGGTGAACATTCGTTACAGCAGCATTAAATAATCCTTGTACTGGATTTTTCTCTTGCTGCTGCTGCTATGCTCTTGTTAGCTACTTCTAATAATACCAGGAATATATCCAGGCAGTTTATCGCTGGGGGTTTTTTTTCTGGATGAACAAACTTGAAGTGAAAGTGTAGATATGTTACCTTATATTAAACAATCCTTGTACTGGATTTTTCTCTTGCTGCTGCCGCTATGCTCTTGTTAGCTACTTCTAATAATATCAGGAATGTATCCAGGCAGTTTATCGCTGGTTTTTTTTCTGGATGAACAAACTTGAAGTGAAAGTGTAGATATGTTACCTTACGTATATTGACCTAATTTGGGAGACACGCATGAATTCATGTATAATCATGTCATAATTTATGTTCTTATTAGAGACCATGGGTAAAGGAAGACGAGCAGCAGCGTTGCGTGTGAAGGAGAACTGACGTAACACAGATATCTGCTACGATACATGCAAGTTATATTTTTCATAATAAGCAGCAAGTTTCGTATTGATTTTTGTTTTTCCGTATAATGTAACTCAGGTGGAGAAAAGTTTTAGAAAAACGACGACTTTTTTCGTAATGTTTAAAAATGTTTAAACGTAGTAGATTGGAAGCTGGAATACTTTGAACAGTAATTAAATTTGCCCGTAGTTGTTCCGCATCCGTACCATACAGTTTTTGACCATTACATAAGAAATACAATATTTACATATTAAGATATCACCCCAGCAGCACACTACATGAGTCAGTTGGTAAAAGTTTCCAAAAAGCTGATGCGAAGTTTTCTTTAAAAGAAATATTATATTCCAACAACAACCAAACCAACCCAAACAAGAATCATTGATGCGTAGTAAAAAAAAAATCTAGTCCAAAATGTTTTTTCTCATTGAGAGAGACGAAAGGTCGTCCTCTCTCTCTCGCTCTTGCTCTCTGTGAGCGGAGATTTAAGGTGAATTTTTACAAAAACAAAATAAATTTCAATGTTACGTACGAGGAGGCCATTTATTCTATTATTGTCAGATAAATATTCTGAGCTAGAAAATGAGAGATTCAATAACAGCTATAATCATAATACATCACAGAAGAAGGATCTCATTGTAGAGTAGAGTGGTAGTGGAATGTAATAGTAAGTAGAAGAGGTACCAAACAAACGAAACCAAACTACAAAAGTTAAAATTATAATATCTCTTTCTATACGTGCAAAAAAGTTGTGATATTTGATCATGTTTGGTATAATGATGACTCTTCTTTCTGACGGTAGCACGATTAGTGAGTGAGTGAGGTGGGAATAGAGAGTTTAGTAAAGTGAGTGAGAGAGAGAGGGAAAAAATGAAGGTCAAGTGTGCATTGCATGCAACAACAATAAACACGAAAAAATGCAAACAGACAAAACTAGACTTGTATCACTTGTTACATTACAATAATTCTCTGTTTGCATTCTAATCATGAGATCATCATCAGATCATAATATTATAATCCTTTCGGTAGAAGCTTAGTTTATTTAATTTGGGCAGTAAGCTAAGAAGTATACCACCGCTCCATAGCTTGTGTTTTTTTCCTGTGTGAAGACATTTGATTGACTAAATAGATTTGAAGTCTGAATGGATTTATTTGGAAGGTAGTGGGAATTATAAATATAAATCTTCTTGTTTCGATCTCCATCACTATCACCACCACCAATACCAGCGTTCCGCATAAGTTTATTTCTTGGATTGTCTAACAGGAAGATGTGTTTTGTTTGAGGAATGCGTGTGTGTGGTCCTGTCTCAAGCTAAGCCATTCCACAATCGTAAATCTACTACTGGAATTATGCGAGACGGAAATGTAGAATTATTTTTGTCATAATTTGCTGACAAGGTCACCTCCTCGCTCGCTCATTCATTCCTAGTTCGGCGCGTAGAGCGCGGCGGAGTAGTAGGTAGATGAATGGAGAGAGAATTTATATCATTGCTTGTTTTACTTGTGCCGTGACCGCGATGTTGATTATGTTGATGATGGCGTGTGCATGCCAATGATAAGTTTTGCCTATTTCTAAGCTATGCTGTGTACCTTATTGCTTAAAGTTAATCTAAAGAGAAGAAGACAGCACAATAAAGAAGATGAGCTCCTCTAAATTAATTTTTTTTCTACTAAATATTTTTCCCTATTTAACTGTTCCCATAAGGAAGAAAATGGAAATTTTGAGTCTTGTATTTATTTTATCACATTTCACTTAAGTTGTGTGTCCAATTTGATTCCTCATTTACTTTACGTCATCCATCCTACAGCCTAACCAGACCAGGGCTAAAGCATAGCGTAGTAAAATATTAGCTAGTTTGCTTTTGTGTGCGAATAAAATGAATTATGCAGGAGAACAAGAACGTTTTTGCATACATGCGCCAGACTCAACCAAGATAAGAGATTAAGCGGAGGATTTAACAGGAAAATCCTCTTCTCATCATGTAAAAATCGTAGTCGGCTTGGCTGTTGTTGTCTCTCCTCAGTGTGATCCAGACATGCTCAATAATCCCACCGCATTTAACTTTTTGTACTTATGTATTGAAGCAATCGACATGATATTGATTCTGATAAAATTAAAACTCAAAATCATACGGAAAAGGGAAAAATGCGTAATTTTTTAGGAACCCCGCCCGCACCTTGTCAGAAGCTGAAATAAACTGATTTAAATTACAAGTTACTTTTAATTTGCAAACAACAAAGCTTTGGTGTGCGGTGCGTATACAAAATGAACGTGTCGTCAGGCGAGAATATAAGGATTAAAAAGTAATCTCAATATTTAAGCAGACAGAGAATGAGCGAACACACACATGAGTAGTGAGTCTAATTCATCATCAATCAGCATAGGTGCATGAGCTCTTTAGTCGTTGGTTTGATTCCGACTTTTGACAATTTTATTTTTTACTGATTTTTTTTTCAATGTTTGCATGTTTTACATTTGTCCGTAGTTTTTAAATGTAATAATCAATCTATTCTGCAAACAAACAATGGTTGTTGATGAAGAGCAATGCAATGAGCGTTCTTTTTCCGAAACCTGTTTTATTCATTTTTGCGACTTTTTGAGACACTCTCTCTGTGTTTCATGATGCTGATGATGAGCCATTGTCCATTCTAATTTCACTCAACTCAATCTGCTGCTGTTTTTGATTGTTTTGTTCGTCGTCGTTGGCATTGCCACTTCTCTGAACTTAAGCTAGAGGGAAATGTTTGCGTTGACAGCTCTCCCACTATTATTATTAACCTCCGCTCGCTCCCATCCATCCCATTCTCCCTCCTGTGTAAAAATCTGTCATTGTGATTCTCATGGCTCGAATGACATTTTCCTATTTCCCAAACCAAACAGCTCGACATTGAACTAAACTCATTTTTTACTGTAACAGCAACAATGAGCAACCACGTGTAGATTTGAATTCGAATATTTCATACGGATATAACTTTAGCATATATGGATGCGGTTTTGCCCTTGCTAGCTAGTTCTGTCCTGCTCTTGTTCGTTCGTTACTACTTTTTTGATTAGGTAGCAGAAAGGGGAAAAGGTGTGACAATGTGAAAATTTTGGCACTTGCCTCCGTCAACCTGTCCCTGATTCCAAAAAATATTTAAATCGGATTTGTTTAATCTGCAGCTTTAGCTTTAGTCAGCAATCAGCAACAACAACAACAGTAAACTAGAAAGAAAGAAAAGCTGCATAAAGTATAGACTAAGAGTATGATATATTAAATATATGTGAATGGTGATTATGATGATGTGTGTGTGTGGTAAGTCGTAGGTATCTAGATTATGCATCATCACATCATCATCTCATCATCATGATAAGGTTCCCATATATCGTATGAGTTATGTGGGTATACAGTACGGATGAAGATGTGAGAATAAGATTATAGGTTAAAAGTTCAGATTCACACCACCGCCATTATTGCACTATATTAATCCTTTTTCCATCTAACAGTCAACTTCAATATTCATGTTATAAAAGTTGTAGGAAATTATCATCACAGGAGGATGACATTGTAGTAGATGACAAACACTCTTTTTCTTCAAAGTACAACTTTTCTTATCAATTTTTTCATAAGTATTTTTTCATTTACTTTGCGATCAACAGCG
The DNA here is from genome assembly GCA_027744475.1 of Lepidocyrtus cf. sotoi NNG-2020. Classification (NCBI taxonomy): domain Eukaryota; kingdom Metazoa; phylum Arthropoda; class Collembola; order Entomobryomorpha; family Entomobryidae; genus Lepidocyrtus; species Lepidocyrtus cf. sotoi NNG-2020. The sequence goes on from JAHZNJ010000383.1 coordinate 12,521, forward strand.
ATGATGTTGTACATAAAACAGAATCTTTTCTCCTCTTTTGCTGATACATATTTTGACGAGGAACGAAGATGAGGTGAAACTAGGCACGTGACACTCCAAAGGTGAGCGTATGTCCGTATAAAAATCTTCTTCAGAGTTTCTTCAGTAAAGAGTGTTTATAGCTTAAGCTTAATTTAAGATGGAGACGGAAAAAATACGAAGGAGAAGAAGGGGAGAGGAAAGTTTATAGTTATTTTACAGTTAAGTTGAGCTGAGAAAAGCATAAAAGTTTATTCTGTTTGTCACCAAGTAGGAAAGCATGCATGCATACATTTCTTTCTTCGAGAGAGTTATCTCCTCTTTTTTGCTAGAAAAAGCAGGATAAGGAGAGAGAGCGCAAGAGAGGGAACAAACAGATAAATTTTTTTATGAATGGTCGTTCTGGTGCAATGTGATGAGTTGATGATGATGAGATGAGAAGATAGGTGGTGGTGGTTGGTTGGTGATAATGACGACTCTCTCGCTCTCCTCTTCTCTGCTGCTGCATAAAAATATGCAAGTCAAGTGAGTGAGTGAGTGAATGCTTGCACTCATTCAAAAGAGTAAAAAAGAGTTAAAGTTGCTGACTTACAAGCTTTTTTTAATATGCGTGACAGTTTGAGAAAATATGTTGCGAGTTACTTTGCATATTTTTATACTTAAATGAGGATCGAAAGAGAAGTAAAGAGAAGCGAAGAGATTATCATGTTCTTCGCTCGACCTCTGACTAACCTTCTTTCATTTATTTTATTGATGAAAGCGTTACCCAACAACATCAAGCCATAGTGTACAGTAATTTCTATGATTTTAAATCATCAAAAATTCACTTTTTTGTTAAAACCCATCATCGCAGCCATTTCATATCACATCGATGAAATGAAATCACATATTATTATAGTGAAAGAGACACTCTTTATGAAGCACAGAAATCACCATCACACGAGCGCCGGAGCGACTCCTTCTTCCTTGCCATATATCATCAATTCAATCGAGTATTTGTATGACAATTTGCAAATTAGTTTTAAAGCCTGTTATCACCACCATATCACCATCACCACTTCGTTTTAATCCCAATACCTACTTCATTTGATCTCTTCTTAAAATTAATAACATTTTTGGAGCAATTTTGCCGAAATGAAAGGTTTTAATTTTAATTACAGCAAATGTCCTCCTCTCTTTTTATACTGTTGTCCTCCAGTCAAGGCATAAGGTAGTCATGATGAATTCATGAGTTGACGTAGGTATAAGCGGATGATAGCGAACAATGGCGAAACGATGAGACAGAGATTATATTTATATGACGCTAATAGCATTCCGATCACCATTCGCCCCAATCATATCAACATTTGCTCGTAGACGCAACGTTTTTAAGTTAATGAGAAAGGATGGACTGAACGGAGCAGAGCGCAGACAAAAACTCTCAGTTTCATGCAAATGTAAAATCAACTATCGAATGAATGCTTAAATACTGTTATGAAAAGCAAACAAACATGATCAGCGATTTTTTAGGTAATTCCCATTTTGCAAAGTATTCTTTAGTGGGTTGAATATTGATATAATTTGGTTAATATATAAAATCTGAAGTAAGGTAGATATTATTGTATTACGCAGCTCAACAGCAGCCTAATCATCATAATCGCCGTCATCCTCATCATCATCATCACCCACCACCTTTTTTGCTACTATCACAAAATCATGACAAAGACTAACGACAATGATGCAAAGAGCTGTTGCATTCTGTAAACACCATTTGGTTTGACATATTATCTTCTAATGTGGATAGACAGAGATTATAATATGAAGAATACATGAGAAGTCATCATCGGTATTATAACTGAATAAAAACCGTTTGTGTTTTGTTGCATTTTTTTTGTAAATTAAATTTTTGCTGTGGAATACTGAAGACTGAAGAGTTTTCAGTCGATGTGATCTGATGCGATGTATTCTGCTGTCAACTGAAGTTGTAAATGTTGCGGTGTGTTTCTTCTTTGTTTTCTTCCCTTTTCGATGCGAATGTAGCAGTTGCTTGCGATCGCATCATCATCATCATCACCACCGTTTCATTTTCATACATATTATACGCTTTTGTGTAATAAAAAAGTAACAAAGAAAAAGAGTTAAGCATGCTTACAACTTCAACTCACACATATTTTCTTTTACCTACATGAGCTGAGCACCGCACCAGCACACAGCTTTACTTGCTCTCTCACTCTCATTCTCAGCCAGGATAATAATATGTTAAAATAAATTCAAATAAACGGCGCATATATATGCTCGCTCACATGCATTTCTCTTCAGATAAAAATTGTGTGGCCTATGATGCCTTCTTCTTGCTCTTACTCTTTATGATGATAACGTATTATTTTAGATTTATAGATAGACTGCAATGCACTCGGCATTCGACACTCACTCACTACTCGGTAAACTCTTTAATCTTTTTGAAAGAAGAGAAGACGGAGCGAAGAAAAGAGAGATTTTTTAGTTTGTTGTGTACATTCCTATTGCAGCATTACTTACTTGACTTTTTAGAAATAAAATAGTAGAAGAGTTACTAACAAGAATCATCATCGTCCTTATTACCACGATAATCATTGCATATTAACTATGCAACATTTTAAGAAGCAAATAGAAACAAGTAAAGCATAATACTTCTTGCAGTTTGTCATTTATAATATTATTATCGTACAACATACCTTACGATGAAACTAACAAACAACAACGAACGAATAATGCAGCAAGAAAATAATATCACACACTTTGATCTGATCAGTCAGTCTCTTTCTCTCTACTACTACTATCCCTACATATTATCTTTTTAGAATGTGGCCGTAGTCATCATCACATCGTGCTCGTCGTCAGTCAGTCAGAGTCACAGACTATTTTGGTATTACATACCAGAATGCTGATGCCCATATAAAATATTAGACACTTTAACCCCGCCTAGTATTTGTATTTAAAACAAAAACATCTTAATGCCGCATTTAGTTTATATTAGTATCTAAGGTGTATCTGTATTTACAACATAAACAAAAGCGGCTACTGGATGATCAGAGTCATATAGCTTTAGCGATTTAGTTCATTTTTACTACTACTAAGGTGAGCAAATAAGCAAGTGAGTGAGTGAGCAAGTGAACAAGGAGATTACTATGAGCGGAGCGGCGAGTTAGTAGTAAAGTAGTAACATTCAATCTCAAATCTAGCTAGGTATATAATATAATAAATTCAACTTCTGCTGCTTATCATCATCAACATAATATATAATATATTGTTGTTTTGCTGATGTGAGCTTTATTTAATAAGAGCAGAGCAGGAGTAGCAGCAACACAACATCAAAAAGAAAAAAGAGTTAAAAGAAGGTGAAGTGATGATGGTTTGGTATAGCAATAACAGCAGAACAGTGGCACTTACTTACACCACTACTGGCAACAACAGCAACAGCGGCTTTAATCTTGTGTGCTCTCTCGCCTCGTCGACTGCGATTTTTCTGTATTTATATTATTATTTTTTACTTTAACTTAACCCTTCTTCCTCTGCGAGAAGAAGAAAAAGAATAAGGAGAAAAGGAAGAAGCTTTTCTGTTGCAGTTGCGGTTCTTCTTCAGCTATTGCTGTTGCTGCTGTGCGTGGTGTTTGCTTGCATAGCAAGGATTTGACTTCTTTGCTCTCCTGTCAAAAAATTTTGTACTAAATTGCATTGCATTGAAAAGTCAGAACAGAAGAAGAAGAAGCAGAAGAGTTGAAAAGGAGGAAAGGAAGAAGAGAAGAAGAGGAAGTTGTTGTAATATGATGGTTTTTTTACTGGTGCGCGCGGTGGTGATGTTACTGTGCTCTCAAGTTTTTTGAAACATTCTAAAATGTTTTCATGTGTTTGTCTTAAAGCAATAGATTCTTTATCATCGCATGCAACCATCCGTCCAAAAAGATATTAAGTGTTGTTAAATGTGCATCATCATATTATACGAAATACGACTGCAACAGCAACGCAACAGTTC
>JAHZNJ010000384.1:0-19489 GCA_027744475.1 Lepidocyrtus cf. sotoi NNG-2020
ACATTAATTTTTTGAATCATTGAGTAATTTTTCTACGCTCCAGAACCTAGGATTCAATTAGCAAAATGTAATATTGATGAGAAGAGAGACAAAACAAGTCATGCTTTTGCGCTCTTGTTACCCTTCACCATTATTTTAACAAAGCCTGCCTACTACCTAGCTATTTTACAATACAATACCTACGCTGCATTTTTATTTTTGGAATAATCCACAGAAAAATCTTATACTGTAGAAATATATGCAGCAACAAAGAAAAAATTGTAGGGTTCTTCTTTCATAATAATAAGTATTTTATTTACTTAAAAAGTAAGTCCATACTGAATACTGATGCATGTGCCTTCATCTCTCACTTTTCATTAAAAATTGTTTCTTAACAAGCGGTATAGCACCCCACTTTACATAAAAATGATTTAACAAAATTGCCACTTGCCACCTGCATATTATTTGAAGCTACACAGAGTGCACAGCAGTTAAAAAGAAGATGCTCGCTCACATTTCCATAGCTCATTTTGTGGTAGGCACGAGAAAAATCATCTTTGCCTACAAAATCTCATGAAAAATATTTCATGACATGGATTTTAGCACGCACTTGCTCACTAACCGTCATGTAATTTTATAAATTGTAAGTTCTGTCTGATGCACCATCCTCATTTTCTTTCACTGGTCTGGTCTACCTTGCCTTTCAACTTGCGTTACCAAAATATATTATCTGTAATAAGGTTAATAATGAAATGGCAAATGGCATGCCGTCATTATACTAATAAGTAAAACAATAATACGCAACGCAATTCATTATCATATTTATTTACTATATTCTGTTTGAAATTAATTAGTAAATTGCTTTCAGATTTATAACAGCAGCCCAGCGTGGCTTTTGCCAAAAAAGATGCAGAATTCCAATAGAAGGATGATTTGTTTTTCTTTCAAATAAGAAGATGATCTTTGTTAAAGGTGAACTGCAATTTTAAAATAAGGTGCATTTTTTACTCTTCTGTCATAATCGTAAACGTAAAATTATTCCTCCTTCTACTCCTTATTACTGCTTACAAGTTAATAACAAAAAAGAGTTGATAAGTAAAGATGACATTAAAGGATGATTGATTAAGTGACCAGAAACTGGTCCTCTTTAGTAATGTTAGGTACCCTTGAACTAAAAAATATGTTTGTAAATAGGAGAATCCACTTACGAGTTCTTGTCCTTGAACCGCAAGTAACTTCTTGGGGATAGGAGCATGGATACCTGGGGTACTCGGTAAGCTGATCGTTAAACATGAGTCCGTCTGGACAAAGCTGCTTTTCTGCTACACCATCCTTACACTCAACGTAAGCGTCACATTGTTGAGAATCGGGGAAATAACCGTTGGGTTGTGGACAACCTTGAGAGTTTACTGGAATCGAAATAAGATGAAATCAAATTAAAGCCAATAGTTTAAAAAAAGTGAGACTTTTAAACGCGAATGAATGACGATAGATGTTTTCGGTAAAGTATTTGTGTAAAAGCCGTTATATAATTAATTTGATAAAGCTTAAGCACAGAGCAATAGATTTCGTGGTTTGCTACTATAAATTAATTCAGCAATGTTACTACAAAACCTACCCGAAATAATTTGCAACAGAGCAATTGCAATTGGCACTAAATAACTGCACTTTTGCTCCATTTTTATTAATAGCTTTATTGGAAATTCTTTTGAAAATCTTTGACAATCACACGTTTAGCCGAGATTACCACTACCTGAAAACTGAAGCTACGCCTAGATCTTCCAAGACATTTTATAAACTTGACTCTTCGTTATCGTTTTAAGTGAAGATGAGTAGGATGCTGATGTTGATGATGCTGATGATGATTACTGCAAACATGCAATCGCAATAGATTACATATTTCATTTCTTTTTTTACGCTTATTTATATAATAATAATTTTCAACGTATGGACCATTACTGCAGCGTAATATAAACCATGTCCATATAATAAATTTTTGTACATTACGTACAACAATAAAAACGAGAAGGGTAGAAGTAATAGTAATGGAACATTTTAGAATAATTCATCTCTCTCTTAAAAACACGTAAAAATACCTGAATAATCTTTGTTGTACAGTAAAAAAAGAGTTAGGATGACTTTAGTTATAGTGATGATGCAGTACAGCACCGTCTTTTACCGTCACCACATCATCTTCGAAGAATTTTCATGTGATAAGCAATAACCCTTCTTCTTCTTTTCTTTAAATCTATCTATAATCTAATCTGCATTTTTATATACCCTTCAATTTCAATTCTTGAACAAAGCTATCCACCTTCATTAGCCAGTAATACGAATGCGGTGGTGTCAGGACTCAGGACAAGAAGGAGAAGGTAGCAGCAGAAGCAGTGAAGGGTTGGTTAGAGTAATGTGGGGAGACTTGAAGTAAAAGGGCTAATAAAAACTTTTAACACGGCAACAACAATAACAATAACAACAACATCATATTCAGGCAGAGGAATAGTATCATAATCATTGACCACTCTTCTGATCATCTTCACTTCACAATCGTAATATTTATAAAGAATTTTAGTGCCAGAATCAGGAGAAGTGGAGTTGGAGTTCTTGCGTCATCTATAATATTATCAATACCATGATCGTCCATGTAAAATAATGCGTCTCTGTTCTGTTATACAAGATTGTTAATAGGAAAATATTATGACGGTCAAAAATTGCCTTGTAAAACTTACGTAGAGAGGAGAGGAGGAAATGTGAAAAAAGTGAATGGAAGTATATATATTTCTTTCTGTATCAGAAATCAGGATGATTAAGAAGAAAATTATTGATCGTGTGATGATAATGATGATACGATATGGTTTTAAGAACTAGCTATAATGCTTCATTAAAAAATAGTCACAAAAGGGGTTTTGGCTATAAATTGAACAAGGGAGACGGAATTCGAATTTAAATTCAATCCAACGCAACGACACATTCCTTCTAGCTAATCTCTCAAGCTCACATAGTGTCGCGCATCGCATATCGGTTTATGTACTTCTTAAATCTGCAACGAGAGGTGTGATTCGATCGTTTTTTTTTCAATGACAATGATTTAATGTTTAAAATGGTGCTAAAAGTAGGAACGAACGATTACAAATTAAAACTCTGAAAGAATTGTGTCACCGCCGAAGAAGCGTTTACGATTTCCTTTATAAGGTAAAAGCAAAGTAAGCAGGCTGACCACAACAATAGCAAAACAATCCAACTACGAACGTGAGTTTGCCAAATCGATTCGCATCTTTATCACTAACTTTAGATCACTTCTCATCATCTCTCCTGCCGTTATTATTGTCATGATGTCAAAATCACTACCTCCTCCGCCACAAATAATGCAACCGCCACACCACCTTCGCTTCATTCTTCTGGGGACTTCCCATTATCCATTTATCTACCAAACACCAAGCCAATTAGTCATTATTACCGCCGCGCGCGTTGTTGTTTGTTACATAATAAATCTTAAAATGGATATAGATCAGCCAACCTAAACTATTTTCATGATTATGTAAGAAAGGGGAAATAATTTTTTTACTACTTGCGTATGGATGGATCATTCTTCTTCTCTTCTTCACAATTGCTTGCTTGGTCCAACAACAAAAATCAAAATCAAGCTTTGTATAGTTTACTTTGGGCTACTTACTACGTCTTAATCTTAATATCCGAACATAAATCTATTTTAATGAACTGCGAACTGTGTGTGGTGATAAAAATAAATTCATTTCATTTTCTAGTAGCAATTTTATTGCATGGGGAAGATGGCTGTAGGCAGGAAAATTTTTATAGCTTTTGGCGAGTGTGTGTTAGCATCTGTTATTAATAAAAAATCAATGGGACTTGTCATATACTTCACACGTGTATGAATGCATAATATTTTAAACTCTTTCCAACTACGATGATGGATCGTTTTAGTCAGCTTCAGTTCAGTAGATTTTGAATCTTTATTTTTATTTTATGTAAATTGTAAGTATTCCTCTCTTTCCCCTTTCTCCTATTCTCCTTGCTGCAAAACAGTACACTTTAAACTGTGAGGCGAGGAAGGAGGAATGAAAAATGTTGCACAATTTGCTCTGTATAAATTAATACACGAAGTTTTTATGCTGGTTGGAGTTGGAAAACAGGAAAAGATGAAGATTAATGAGAATTGGGAAGAAATCGGTTTTTGTCTTGAAATAGGATTTGGAATAGTAAAATGTGAGCCTCACAAGTTGGAATGGAATAAAAATACGATCGGATTATCGGATATTAATGGAACAGGCAAAACCACATCGCAGCACAGTAATATGCGTCATCATTTTTCATATGCACCAAAAATACGAAACGCTTTAATAGACGTGGATAAATTATGCTAATTTTATTATTTCTCGTTATAAATTAATTATTTACTATAAGCTGTTTTTGTCGCATACGCTGTTGTGCTGCTGCGTACGTCGCAAGTTAAAAGATTGGGAAATGTCCAAATACTCACCACCATAATTCAAGCTCCTTATTCAGAAGCCATCAAGTTAATTAACTAAATCTGAAGTAATGATCGTCATAATTTTAATTATAAGCTCATTTAGTAAAGCTAATTTCATTGTTTTGATTCCTTAAATGGAAAGTGAGAAGAACTGAAGTGAGAAGGGAAGGGATCATGATTCATGATTAAAATAATTTTTTCCTTACCTGATTTCGTAATCCATAGGTTGATATTGTTTTAGCCAAGGTTCTAGCTTTTCTAATAAGCGATGGTGACTTGTGTTCCTAATCCTGATGCTAATGTTTGCATCTATCGTAAAATGAGTACCTAAAAACAATCGGCAATCCCACTTTGTTATAAGCTAATTTTTTTCTACCTTTATGACTCAACTATCACCAATTGTATCAAGGTGCCGCTCAGCTCAGAAGTGTAAAAACACGAAGAAAAAAATTAAAAATTTTAATGCTACTGATGACGAAAAGGAAGATGACGACACCATATCATTATTACCAGCTACCAGCTCATTGCAACACCGCCCTTGTACTGTTCTGTACTTATCTAAACAAATTGTTTTTAAAAAAACAACAAAAACAAAACTAGATTCCTTCATTTTAATGAGTATTGGAATCAACTTGATTGCAGATTAACGTGTCTACTTTAATAAATGACAAGGGTGACAAAACTCTCAATCTGCATTACTCTCAAAGCATTAAAAATAGCCTGTTTGATTATGAAAAGAAAAGCAAAAAAGTAAGCGTGACTCGCTAATTTTCGTAACTTACTATGCATTACTTAATGTGATATCACGATATACTAACTGGATGCAATGTTATGTTAACTTAACAATATTTGTTATTCTATTCTAGTGCATGACATTTATCTTAATATTGAATTATTTTTATTTTAACTAGATTATAATTACACTACACGAAATAATTTTTATCAAATAATTATCATAACGTAGGCTCAACATGATGTACTGTACAAATATTTAGAAGTGGAACGGAAGTGTTTATTGATTATTAATCTGAAGCATTAGTAAATAGACATTTCAATTTGGAAAATATTCTTTAGTAATGAGATACAAGTAGTGAAATGTTGGCAATCTTTAGAATTTGGCAGCGTTGAAGTTGAAGTGAGTGGCCTAGCGAATATATCAGTATCAGTCCAGTAGAAGACGAAGAGGCTCCTAGTTCATCCGTGGAAGACACAGTTACTGCAACAGCCATCAGGATCAACGAATTGGTATGGGGTGAATTGACACAATCGCCTGAGAAACAAAAAAATACAAGCGTAATTAAATTAATTGTACGATGCTAACGCATATAGAAGTGGAAAGTAAACGATGTCATTCCAGCGGCTCAATTGATTAGTAGATTGGAATAGGTAGTTACCTTTTTGCGTATGTTGTGGCTGTAGGAAGATTCCTCCCGACGATGTATTGCTCCCCCGGAATATGGCCAGAATAGGAAATGCACAAATACTCTCCATTCCTGTAAATCCTTCCGTCAATGCAAGGTTTCAAGAAGTTGCATTGAGCCCAGCGCTTCTCACGTCGCTTCCTGAAAGTAAACAAAGCAAAATCGGAATCGTTAATTGATCGTCAAGCATTTTACCAATGAACACCATCAACTATTGAATTAAATGAGAATTTTACAATTAAAAAGCTTGGAAGACTACTTACCTTTGCCCGCATTCAGGAGCGCCAGGGGTGCCCTTAGTAATCTCAGGGGCTCCAAGGTTAACGACGACAGCTGGCACAGCAGGACAACAGCCACTGAGGTCTTTAGGAGGGCAGCAGCTACCAGGATTGGGAGAAGCGCAACAAGACATTTTCACAAAGGGTAGTGTATGTGGCGAAGGTGAAGGTGGTGGTGCAATTAAAAACTAACTAACTAAAAAAGTTCAGAGTTCACAAAAATTTTGACGGAAAAGGGTACAAAAATTATGCAACTGTCAAAAAAATCCGAATCGAGTTGAAATTATTTTCTTCCGAAAAACTTTTGGGGGTCGTTTTCCGAAAAAAATCATCATTTCGAAGTTTCATCTTCCGAAAAATTATGTATCCACGGTAGCAACCCAGTTGCACGTTCCCTTCCATCAAGCATGAAAATGTTTGTTTATTCCATTTAGATGCGCCCCAACCCAACCCAAACATCGCGTCCTTTCAACTTTGCTGATTTACCCACCAGCACCGGAAGCCATATCATATCACTATCAACAATTTATTTTTAAATCATCCAATACAAAAATTATGCAACTGTCAAAAAAATCCGAATCGAGTTGAAATTATTTTCTTCCGAAAAATTTTTGGGGGTCGTTTTCCGGAAAAAAATAATCATTTCGAATTTTCATCTTCCGAAAAAGTATGTATCCACGGTAGCAACCCAGTTGCACGTTCCCTTTCATCAAGCATAAAAATGTTTGTTTATTCCATTTAGACGCGCCCCAACCCAACCCAAACATCGCGTCCTTTCAACTTTGCTGATTTACCCACCAGCACCGGAAGCCATATCATATCACTATCAACAATTTATTTTTAAATCATCCATTTATTTACATTTACATAACGTGTATATTTCCATCAAAGTGCACTTTTTGACTTCAACAAATGCAAAACAAAGCTATTAATAAAAAGCATCTTCATGCTAATAAACCAGTAATGCAATGCTGGTTCATGCCAGTCAGTTACTTTCCTTATTCCCTAGAAACCAAACTCGCATACATCCCAATCCCAACCAATGCATGCAATCATATCCAAAAAGTCAAGCACTTAAAAAAGACAGGGATTTCCATCCATCCATCCATACTTCCTTCCTTATCCTCCCTCGCGCTTTTTTTCTTTTCATCCTACATCCATNCTATCCATCCATACTTCCTTCCTTCCTTATCCTCCCTCGCGCTTTTTTTCTTTTCATCCTACATCCATTTCATCCATCCCATTTTGGATGACATTCTATTTCCAAACAGCACTCCTTCTAAATTTGGACCGTTGAGAATTCAAATATAACTTTTTTAAAAAATTTCGTAGATTTCCTCCAAAACATGATGATTTTTTATAGATTGGTTTTTCACGATTGCATCTACTGAAGATGTGCTCAACATGTTTCACATTTATATATTTTTTTCCTTCGTTCGAAATTAGCTATTTTTAACCCTCATTTGTTCCGAAGAAGTAATTCAAACTGATGTCTGATGATGTTGAATGAAAACGATACTGCCTTATACAAATACATACATACATACAACAACTGCTGCTGCCTGCTGCCGTGTCATGCTGTAAAATTGTTGTTTTTACTACTACAAAATTGGGAGGGAGAATAAACGGAGTACGTCGTTATGTATGAATTCATCTTGGGTTTTTGCCGAGGAAATTGAAAAGTCGCAAATCTCTCAATTTTAAACAAAAACACAGATATTTCGTTTCTCGTTGGTGTGGTGGAGTGGAGATAGCTATTTAGGTTTTTTGAAAGAAGTATTCAGCATCAACACGTTTGGATCATTGATGAGCTGAGATTTGAAGATTCAGAGAGATTTTTTAAAATGTAAACACAAAAGACGAGGAAAAAACAGTGACGGAGAATGTTAGAAGATTTTTATCGTTTTTTCTTCTTTCTCTCTCTGGGTTTTGTTTTCCGGTTCAACACAATGCTAATAAAGTCACTCACGACTACAACACGTAATATGCGTTAGAAAATTGCGAGAGAAGAGAAAAGGAAAATGTTTAAAATGGAGCAGTGCGAGTAAAATTTATTTCATTCTCTAAAGAAAGTTTGAGGAGAACAGAACATGCAAAGTGTGAACATTTTAAAGAGGAAATGAGGAAAGTGAAGATTTCATTATCATTAAATTGATGACTGTGCTTTGTCTAAATCGGATTCTGTTTCAAAGCGTAGTATTTTCTTTAAAGTCTTCTTATCTGATTCCTGTCATCCCAAATTTTTTCAAGTTAAATCTTACGTTTCGTTATTCTTGGCAGGGAATGGAAGATAGAGTTTCTAGATTATTGTATAAACGATTAAATCTTATCTGACAAGATTTACGCAAAAAATACTTTTCAAAGAGTGAAGGAAGTAAGGAGGAAGGAAGGAAGTAAGTGGTTTTGGTTTTTTAAGTGAGGTGAGAGTGAGTCATACTCAGTGATTGACAAAGACAAAGATTCGAGAAAGATCTCGTCGTATGTGGAAAAAGAAACAACTTGTTTATATAGTAGAATTTTACTAAACGAAACACTATGCTTGGTGCGTGGAGTGAAAATGAAACAGGTGGCCCTTCACCCTCCCCCTCCCAACAACAACCACGTTGTCCAGTCTGTCAATCCCCAGCTGATAAGAAATGCTCCGCCTGTCACAACATCTCGTATTGCTCCGCCGAACATCAAAAGAAGCACTGGAAAATTCACAAAAATTCCTGCAAGCTTTTCACTGTGAAACATAATGAGCATCTTGGAAGATACCTCGTGGCTACCAGAGATATCCCACATGGCACGATAATCTTCACTGAAGATTGTCTCACTTACGGCCCCAAACGGTGTACTTACCCAGTTTGTTTGGGATGCCATAAACGCTTATCAGATGGGGCTTATCGATGTTCCAAATGCACTTATCCTATGTGCTCGGAGGAATGTGAGAAGATTTCCATTCATGCGGAAAATGAATGTCTGATTTTTCAGAGGGCAGAGCATCCAGTTGGTGCTAAAATTAAAGATTTTGATTCAATTTGCCCCGCATATGAATCCATAACTGCGTTACGCTGTCTCCTGTTAAAGGATAAGTATCCACAGAAGTGGGAGAGGTTAATTACGATGGAAGACCATAACGAATTGAGAAAATTAGTGCCTGGACTGTGGAACAGGAATTCCAATAATGTAGTGAAGCTACTTCTGGAATGGTATAAAATGAAGGAAGAGCCCTATGGGTTGGATGAAGATGTAATTCACTCTGTATTGGGGTACATCGATGTGAATTCATTCGAAATCAAATATAAAGGTGTTGAGTAAGTTCCGCATTGATAATTTAATTTAAAAAAATATGTATGAAAATTAATGTGCAGGTTAAAAACAAAAAAGTCAATTACTCCATAGGATGTGTGGAATATATCGAGATGGAGCTTTAATGTGCCATGACTGCGTTCCAAACACCCACAACGCCATAAAAACAACCGAAGATCATCAAATGATCGTTCGCTCCTCGATTCCCATTAAGAAAGGAGAAATGATAACTACTTCCTATGCAGATCAGCTCAGCGGCACGAGACAACGTCGTTGGTATCTGAAAGAAACAAAATATTTTGATTGCCTCTGTACCAGATGCCAAGATCCGACTGAATTCGCTACATACATCTCTGGAGTGAAATGTGGGGATTGTGGGACCGGTTATCTTCTCCCTAGGAATCCAACTAATCCAGGAGGAACAGACTGGATTTGTACGAACACTTCAGAAGACAGACTTAACAATAATGAAAGTAGTGGGGGAAGTCAAGTAAAAGGATTTTGTAATAAAACAGTGAAAGAAGAACAAATTATGAATATTTTAAAGAAAGCACAGAAAGACATCGAAGAGGTGAGTAGGAGTACTTCTGGTTCAACCATTTCGAGGCTGGAAAGGCTTCTGAAGAAATATTCTGGGAAGATTTTGCATCCTAATCATCATTTGCTGTTGGGAATTATAAAAACTTTGAATTATGCTTATGCATTGGTAAATCAAGAAAAAGATGGAAATGGAGGAGAGGACGAGACAAAGAGGGAGGTTGATTTGGACCATTTAAATAGATCAAAAGCTCTTACGTTGCAGTTATTAAGCGTTCTCGATATGATTGATCCAGGCCTTACGAGACTTCGAGGTGAGATTTTTTATTTTTATATTGACAATAACTGAAAAGAAAGTTTAACAGTTTTTTTTTCTTTTTAAATAGGGTTAACTTTATTCCAACTTTCCGTTTCTGATTTCCAAATCTCTGAAGAGAAATACCGGATTGGGAAGATGAGCAGAAATGAATTCAAAGAGAGTTTGGAGAACATATTGACTTATCTAAGAACATCCAAAGAGATAATTGAGCTTGATAAGCTTGTTACAGTTCGGCCTGTTTTGTACGAATTGATTATCCAACAAATTAAAAAGTTGGAGGCATTATAAAACCAAAGAATTTAATAAAATTGTATTTTTGAACATAAGCATAGTTCGACGATGAAAATAATTTCAACAATTCACTATGGGTAATGAAACGATATAGATATTATTGCAGTAAATACCTATCTCATTGTCTACAACTACCGTAAATATCAATTCGCAATATCTAAGTTATTAATATTCGACGAATAGTATAGAAATTACGATGGATTGGCCAATTTCAATGCATTTTATGCTGCCTTATAAAAAATGGGCTGCGTGTCACAGTTTCTGATTTTTTTACAAAACTTTATTTTTCTTACAAAAAGGAAACTTAACTTAAAATTATAAAAAAGAACTTATTTAAATTTTAGTACAAATTATTGGGCTGGACGAGATGGAGCATTTTCATCGTAGGTCTCATCGTAATAATAATAATCATCGGAAGCAGCGTTCTTATCAGTTGGCTTGGCAGATGTGGTGGTGGTAGTGGGTCTGCAACAGAAAATGAACACAATAAAATTTTAAAAGTTTTCGGCATAATTAAGCATTTTTCTTGCATGAAAATCAAATCAATCAGAAAATACGTAGTATAATAATGTAAGTTACCTTGGAGTGGTGGCAAGCCTTTGTGGAGCTGGCTGAGGTCTGGAGACGGGTTGTTGAACTTGTTGTGGTTGAGCTGCTGGACGAACCCTATCCCTGTTGGAAAGTTGTTGAACGCGAGCATTATTGACTTGGGATGGGGCAGACTGAACTTCAGGCTTTGGGGTTTGTGGGATCTTTTTCCTGAGGTTTGGTTTGCTGGTCTTAGCATTTCCGTTGTAGTTATTGTAATGTCCATCATATCCTGCGAGAAGCTCGGACTTCTTGACTCCTGAGCAAATACTGTTGAAAAATTCACAAAATAAAAAATCCCATAATTAAATACAAAATTTCTACATTAAATTCAAATCAAAAGTAAAATATAATTTAGTAATTGAAGTTTATATATTTTATTTTTACACGACAAGAATCAAGATCATTTCATGACATTCCCTATTGCAAAACTGTCATTGCAATTTCAATTTCCCACATTAAAAATATTCGCGTAAGCTTACGCTTTTGCCTGTATACTTTGAGTATGAAAAAAGTTAGCCAATTCATTCCACTTCTTCTTTTGCTTCTTGTGACATGTAAAATGTGAACATGTCTTAAATACTTAAGAGATCCCTTGTCTTTCGTAACAACATTATTTCTTCTTTAAAAAAATGGTTGCGTAAGTTTCAACTCCAACTCCGTCATCGTATTCTTCTTCTACTTCAAATTCAAAGCTATTTTCTTTCACGAGAGACGAGACGACATTATTATTACAGATATATTCATTATTATGGCCAATTTCTTAAACGAAAATGAAACCTTTTTCTTATTATTATTGTTATTACCTCTAAAAATGTATTTATTCATGACAGCCTCTCATCCTTATTATCATAATTGTCGTGAACTCATCCTGATAATCATCTCTGATAAGTGAGTGCCTTCAAAACCTTAGAGCAATTTCCGTGTTTATCAATATTAGATTCTTAAATACTTTCAAGGGACTTGCTATTTTTTGTTGCAACGACAATCTATGTGCTAAGGTTAACCATGTGGGAATAAATTGGTGGAAGAGAAGAGTGCAACAATCTTTAAATTATTTTTAATAAACTTTATTTTTAAAGAGTAATAAATGCAACTCGGTATTGTTCAGGTAGTCACGACTCATTCATTTTTTCCCATATTGCGTTAGACATTGTTATTGCCATATTATGAAATTGTTAAAAAAAAGTTGGACCATTCCCTTTTATGGCTGTGTAGCAGCAGCAGCAGCAGCAATAATAGTCATTTCATTCTTTCATTCTCGTATGAATTTGAATGAAGTTACTTATATACGTATTGCTAAACTGCGTACATTGTTTTGAACCGGCTCGGTTCGGCTTGTTAAATTTATAATTTTTTGAAGATCTTCCACATTCACACACATGCAAGTTAATATGATGATTATGATTCTTTCTCATCAGCATTACTATTTGCATTATAATATCATGTCAAATGTCACCTACTCAATTCTCAACGTGTGTGATCCATGAGAACTGTTTTTGCAATGTTTTTGCATGAATGATCGTGCATTTCTGATGCTCCTGTTGATGTGCTGCTTGCAACGATAATGACTAATGACGGTGCGGTGGTGGTGGTGAGGTGAGGAGGATGACGACATGACTTTGTTCTTACGACGACGCAACGACGCAATCCTGCTTAAGAAAAGGACAGGGCCACAGCCCAGAATATTTTGGCAAGAAAGCCAACAAAATATTTGGTCAACTTTTTTGAATTAGAAAAGGAGTAAGTAAATGTCTTCCTTATACTTTATAATGTACCAAAAAAAATCAGTTAAGAAAAGGGAAAGGGCTACGCATCGCATTGCATCGTCTCTTAATAAAAAATGAATTTAGGAATACATACTTTGTACGATATTATGCAATCAGACAGACCAGTTTAACAGACTTATCGCGAACGACTGTGAGAAGAAGAAGAAGAAGAAGGAGGGGAAGAAAAATGATCACAGTTTGTGATTGAAGATGAAAGTGATTCATTTCATTTCAGGTGGTGGCCTATTTCCTCCACTCGGAAAAACAGAATGCAAAATTTACAAAGAGAATGGATGTAGGGTAGGGACTAACAAGTGCCTGCTGCTGACTGCAAAATAGTCTGAATTGGTCCAATTTATATGAAGCGAATGACTTCTTTCATTAACTTTCTGTCTGTATGAAATCATAATCGGAAAACGAAGGAGAAAGAGTATTGTAATATGGAAGATGCAAGATGTTAACTGAATATTAATAATAATTAAGCAAAAGTTAGGCGTGCCTACTACAAGAATTACTAAAAAATTAAACTTTATCTAACCATTTTATGTGTAACGATTATAGGGATGTTAAGTTTTGCCCATCTTATGATCGACAATAATAACTAATTCTAAAATTTTGATGTTTGACGGTTAACTATTTTCAGACAAATCTATGGAAAGATCACCGGAAGAACTTGAATTACGTAAGCCTGTAAATATACATCAAATGGCAGCATTAACTCTAAATCTGAACAAGGATAGGAAAGCATTTATGAAACTTTTAATCCCTGTTACTTCACGATAAGCTGTGTTATTTATGAATAACTGCAATTAATTTTTCTTTCGCCACTCTCTCTCATCTTTAAATCATTATTGACTCTAATCTTGAGACAAATTAAAATGTAGTGACTCTGCTCATAGTTACCCACACTCCCTATCGTATATTGAGGAAGGAAGTTAATAAAAGTGCATTTTAGTTCTAGATATAACAATGATAATGTTTAAATTATTTAAATACTTTACTTTGTAAAATTAATAATTGCATTTTTGTAAGAAATCATCACAGTATTGTCATTTATATTGCATTCTTATTGCTTATTTTCAAGTTATTATTATTGCTCGTATCGTATCGCATCAATCTTACAAGAGACTGCATTTTAATAATAAATAATTCATTTTAAAATTGTAAACGATATGTCTAATGTAATATGACGGAATTTTTATGCTTGATTATCAAGACTATTATACTTGCCAACGTTAATCATCCTTGCCATCATTCATTCATTGCAACTAAAATGCAGATATATTTGCATGCAAAAAATTACGACGGTGCAAAGATGATTGTGATGATGACTGTGAGACAATTTTCAATTCAATCAGCTCTGCATTATTCACTCAATCTCTTCATGTGCTTTTTCTGCTCAAGACGATAAATTAGTGAAGACGAAGAGAGGGAACACGGAAGAACAACATCAGCCCTTTTTCATGTTTAGCGAATTAGAACAGAACAAAACAGTGTTGATGTTGATGGGAGGGATGATGATGACGGTGGGTGATTGCTATTTGTAACAACTGCTTCTCTACTAAGGATATGCCATACTGCTTGCTGAGTTTGCAACTACTATTAGTATGACAGTGGTGGTAGTGGTGATGACAATGATGATCACAAAAGGGCGAGGCTTGAAATGAATGACAGGAAATACCTTTCATCTCCTCTCCCAAAAGCAACAAAGTCTTTCTTTCTTTCCCTAGTCATATCAGATAAACGTAAGTAAGTAGGTAAGAAGGTAAGTAAAGTGTATTAATAATACATGGAAGAATGACTAGACTGCACATATTTTTCTGTCGGAAGAGATTAAGATTGCGAGATAATATTTTCGATTATGACAATACGTGAGTGTTGATACGTTTAATCCTTACATAAGTAACACATTTTAATATTATATTAAAAGGGAAGCAAGGAAGGATGCAAATACATAATCGAAAAAAACTGAGGAAGCAAAGTGACAAACTAGAAGATGCAAATGAGAATTTTAAAGTACATACCGGTAATTTATTCCCGATAGCTAACTTCTCCCCTGCTGTTTGCTGTGAAGCTGTAACAGCTACGCTGCGGGAGTGAAAGTGGAAGCGGAACAATTAGCCGAGTATTTACTATTTAGATGGATTAAACGATAATGCAAATATATAGGTTAGTAAGAATATGATAAAACTAGTTTTGCAAGCATAAGCACAAGTTAAAAAGATTTTCGAAATGAAATTATTGTATTACTGAATTTCACGTCACTAATGTTTTAAAATATACTCATAAGTACTTACGTCAACAGATCAGTCAGTCTTACAATGTGTGAAAAAATTGTTTGAACAACAATTTAGTGGAACAACATGCTCTTTAATTACGGTTTGCTAATTTTAGTAATGTTGTTTCACTTGTCCACAAATATGCAAAACAACCGAATATGATTTCAAGGAATTTTCCCCCTTTTTAAAAACAAAGCTTACTATTAGAATCATTATGTCCTTTAGAATTGCATAATATTTATAATAACACGTTTCATATTAATGCATATTATAGCAATCAACCTTTACAGTTCATGCAACAATATAGCATTTACAGCCATGATAATATAAAACTTGCACCATATTTTCCTAAAAACTATAAAACATGTCAACAACATCTTGACAGGTTGCAGCTACAAAAAAGACACCATAATAGTAAATAGGGTAGAAGAAGAAGGTGCGCATCCCAAATTTAAAGAGCTTCTTCAGCTTCATTAAACAAAACAATGGTCTTTCGTTGCAAGTAAAAAGCGTGATGCAACAAAACTGCAATTCATAACCATATTGAATTATGCATTCTATTCTCTTCCCTTCTAAAGTAATACTATTCAACAACACACTCAAAACAATTGTCGCAATTGAAATCTAAACTTTTTCATTTTATAACAAAAGCCAAAGTCATCTTCGAACAGCATTTTTCCTCTTTTCAGGGAGAAGTGGAGTGGACGCTCATTGCAAATTTCTTCAAATATACAATCTTCTTTCTTCGACTGTTTTATGTTATTCATGCACGCATGCACTTTTTTACGATGTTTAAAATAGTCTAATTTTGAGAACCCTGTGCAATATTTGCATGATCATCAACATCATCATAATGATTGTCCACTCACTTTTGTTTGGCAACGAAACAACTAAAATGTTACCTGCCATATGCGATTTACAATATAAGTTGCTGCCGAAATGCCAACCGACATGACTTACTGTTTAGAATTCAGACAGACAATGTTCTCTACCGGTATACCTCGCCAAAAAATATGAAGACATTTTTAAAAAACATACTTGAAATAATTCATGCCATGTTGTTAAAGGGAATTTTTCTGCTAAAAAGCTAAAGTGGGAGATTGAGCAGAAAAGTAATAGGAGATGATGATAAAATAACCAACCCAAAAGCAGAACAAGGGTAATAATAAATCAAAACTTATTTTTACATAACGTATTTTACTTGTTTTAAGGTAGTTAATAAGAAACCCTATGATTATAGATTGGATTATTGGTTTGTGACGAAAATGTATACATTTTTGCAAATTGAGAATTTCCTGAATCAGCAATAACTTCACTTAAAAGAATTGCAACGAGTGAACCGGTATGATGATGACAGGCAAAATGTTATAAATGGGACTCGGTGGGTAGTGGAGTGGGTAGGTAAGAGGATGAAAGAAAGAAGAAACGACGCGACGATGGCTGCGAGTGTGATATGCGATGTTGATAAAAACTATTTTAAATGACGACGATGATGATATAATATTAAAAGACACGCGATATGCACACGTTCTACAAAACTGAAGATGTAAAGGAAGAATGAATGAATGAGTAATTCAATTTAAATGAGCAATTTACTTTCAACAATATAAATAAAGTAATTGGGGGAAATGCCGTTGAAAAACAACGGGCCTATAAATATTGTGTACATTTACTATCTACTGCTAGTAGTATAACACAAGTATTTTAAAAAGCAGTCAAATCAAACACAAGACAGTTTTCGTTCAAGATGTAGATTCATTTATATTTTTAATCAATTTAATTTTAAAATTTAGATTAAATTTATAAAATTTAGCATTTTCTTTAGTTTTCATTAAATATCGATTGACTCATGCATTTGAAATTTGTGTGGGATTGAATCATTTATATTTTTGATCAATTTAATTTTAAAATTTAGATTAAATTTATAAAATTTAGCATTTTCTTTAGTTTTCATTAAATATCGATTGACTCATGCATTTGAAATTTGTGTGGGATTGATTTCCTCAAACACAAACAAGCAGCAAAAACAAACAGACTGTTGTTTTAATAAGTAATCTAAAACTTTCAGCCTTGTAATTAGATTTCTTTAATCCGTATTTAAAAGTCTTAGTTAATGTAACTGCTGCATGATTGCAGGCAAAATCACGAAGAAGATTTTAGCAAAACAAGCTCGTCTTTACCATTTACAGATTTACACTTGTTTTTACCCTTCGTTATACAAATATCGATTTAAAGGGGTACTATAAATTTGATCCCTTGCCAAAACTATTGAGCATTTTATTATCATTAAAAACCCAAAATGATAAGCTAAATCAGGCTCAACAATCTCTACATTGATAAATACAACATCTTCGCGAATTGTTATTGTGCAAAGAGATAAAACACAAACTCAATTTAATTTTCAATCAGATAAAAATCCTAAATAGAAACAAACATCGAATCGACATCATGTAAGTAAGGTAGTAAAATATATTGTGTGAGGTAAACTCAACTATGAAGTGAAAGTAAAAGTGGTTTAATTTACTCCTTATAACAGTAATATAAAAACGCATTATAAATAAATTTTATAAATAAATTCATTCATGATGTTGTTGATGCTAATGATGAATGGGTTAAGATGTAAGCGATACAAGAATAAACATAAACATGCCATGCCCTATCTCATTTACTAGAGAGAGAAGATGAAGGAATTTTCCTTACATATCTTTATCTTTCTTCATTGCATTTTATTTGCTCACAAGTAGAAGGAGGAGGACGACAAAACCATCACATTCTTATCATTCTTGTAATCATCATCATGCATGAGCAGCAGCAGCAAAAGCAGATCAACAGATTTTACATTCACTTTCTTAAAACTCATTCATTCATTCTTTCTTATGTACTATGAGTTATATTTTTATTTTGTCCACTTGATTATCAAACCTCAGAAAAGAATTGAGGAGAGTAGAGTGAGTGAGTTGACTTAAATATTATACAGACATATACTTCTCGGAGAGGAGAGAAGGAGAAGAAAGAGAGTAACTGAAAAGCATGCATTAAGACGACTAGACCTGCAAAGAGGCAAAGTAATAAAAGTGCATTTGGTTTTGGTTGATGTGTAGGAAAACCTTCAAATTAAAGTGATTTATTTTTATATCACTTCTTCTGTACAACTACTCCACATCCACAATGACAAATTATCCACGCCCAAATGACAAGATAAACTTAATAGGGGGAATTTTACACCAAATACCTCATCTCTTCTCTTGTATGACTAAGAAATGGAAAGGGTTACATAATAAAAATAATACTTGATCTCTGTGCAAAACAATTCTTGAAAAATTTTACAAACAATTCCTGAAATTGCGGGTATCATTATCATTTTCAAATACAAAGGAAACTCCAACATTTTACAGAGGAATTTGAATAAACGGGCGGTAGTTTTTGTAAGCATTTTATTTTGACAAGAATTTAGCTTTAGGTGGAAAAATCTTGAAATCTTCAAGGTTTAAAGTGAATCTCAAGTCCATGACTATGTAATGTGTGTTTCCCTCTCATGTCCTTGATGCACTTTTGTAGTAATTTATACTTTAAAAATAAAATACTTCGAGTTTGATATAATGAACGACGATTTAAGGGAAAGTTTGGCGGTCACTAACACATCACTAGTTCTTGTCTCTCTTGTTCTGTTCAAAATTAAAATCTTAAAGCTCACGTCACGTTACATTACAAAATGATGATGACATTGGCAAAGGATTAGTTTGAGAAGTAAGAGGCAAGGCTAAAGGATTATTGTTCCTACAAAAATCCATTAAAATCTTCTACTTCACCAAACATTTTCTTTCATAAATAAAAACAAACAAAAAATCCAAGTTTAAGTCATGCCATGAACTCATACTCTATTTGAAAAATTATGTTTTTGTATGTGGTGGGATGCTCAGTCAAGGGAAGCTAGTTGGAAAATTCAAAAACATTTAATTTTCAAAGCTTATTTTGTATAATATCCTGGTCTAAAGCTTACATGAAGTGTACATATATCTTTAGTGTAATTATAAAAATGTATTCATTCATGAGAGAAAAACTCGCAAATTTAGTTAAAACTGGGTCTAGATTATAACCATGTGGCAATAAATTTAGCAGAGCTGAAGAACAAAAACGAGCGTGAATGTGAAAAAACGTAAATGTTACTTTTTTCCTCTAGAGAAGGATTTACCCTTGAGAAGATCCCATTCCCATGGGGCACGTTGACTTCTCGGAAAACACGTAATT
>JAHZNJ010000385.1:0-21365 GCA_027744475.1 Lepidocyrtus cf. sotoi NNG-2020
CTCTGACACTTGAAAGAGAATTCACAAGGGAGGAACACTTAAAAATGATGATGGGAGGAAAAAGTAGTGCCATTTCTGTTACATTAGTGGTTTTCTGGTATTTTCCCACCACCGTAATTGTATTGCAATGGCCGTTGGTTGTTAGAAACTTCCTCCATTCCTTCACGGAAGAGGATCTTGTCACGTCACGTTGCTTAGCTTTTTAAGCAACACATCGTAGTAATATGTGCATGGCAATATCCAACAGCTTTCTGGGCTTTGCAATTTCGCAAACAATAAAAAAATCATCCCCATTCTATTCCACTCAAACAATCCTCAACAATTTCAGAGTTTTGGGAAAACCAAGCAAAAAAAGTGTTTTGAAGAAATGTGGAGTGGAGAAAGTAGTCAGAAGAAGGCATTATAATAGTCATTATGTGATTCGAGTCATTGAGCGAGCCATTCTCTGATTCATACTGTTCTGGTTAACCCTTCAAACTCTCCCCAACTACGCATCATTCTGCGAGTGAGCGGATTGAGCGAGATTGAAAGAAAAAACGATTATGCCTTATACTTAGGAAGAAACACAGTAAATTTTACGCTCTATTTTAGTATACCGATAGATAAATCGGAAGAAAAATGTATGATTGTGTCTTACAATTAAATATTTCTTTAATCATAAAATAAAGATCGTAAAAGAAGAAAGTTTTTTTGAAGTGGAATTTTGTTTTTCCTATAAAATATCTCTATAACGGATCAACAGAACCACGTAAAGATTCGTTCTGTGCAGAAACACTTAAAAAGAATAAACCATGATGATCATGAATCATGAGTAAGTAGAAGTAGAAAGAAGTAGTTTTTGGATCGTTCCATGTACAAAGCACAAATACAGAGAGAAAAGCATTTGGAACTTCTCTTCCCTGAAATTTTATTATTGCTCCCATGAAACGGGCATTATTCCGACGTGACCATGAGCCCAAAAAAGACTCTTCTTTTTTCATACATTTCTTTCTCTATTTTCACTCTGGTGGGATGAATTTATATCACCACCATCACCAACCACACATTCCACTACATCATTTTAGTAAATGTTTTCCCAATACAATTTATTCCCAACATTAGTAGAATCGAAAGACAGACAAAATGTTTTTGGGTTAGGAAGGGAATTATTTCCGGAAAAAAATTACGTGGCCATTCTTCTGGGAATCGGATGACTGTCCACTTAACAAATATATGGGATGGAATATACCATTTCCACGTTCCAAAGGGAGAGCTGCAACTATCCAGGGATACATCATTTTTAGGTGGAAGAACAAAGAGCAATTCATATAAAAAAAGGTGCTGCACCCCTACACACATACAACAGCCAAGAGCATAATACTATCAGCCCTCATACCTTCCAAAAGAAGCATTTTCAAACTAGAAAACATGGATTAAAGCAGAAAAGAATAGTAGGACTGGGACTAAAACTAGAAACTTATCAAGACAAATGCATGTTACAACAATTTCAGTAATTTCTAAACTTTAATAACTTTTACTTGTTTAAACTCCACCGTGCATAACTGAAACAGAGCTAATTTTTACCATACGAAATAAAATTTGATGTCTAATTTATTTCACATTTTCTATCTTTACAAATTCTACATTCCAATTATTTTGGTTGTTACAGGACAACTTTGGAAAGCTCATAGTACAACAATGTGTCCTTCAATGAGCAAATTATAATGACAAAACTTCCCTCCGAGAGAAGTAACACAGAAGAACCACATGAACTTTTCGAGAGCTCTTTAATTTTAAATGAATGCGATTACATTGTTCTTCTTACATTGCATTAGCCTTAGTCCATTTATTCAACAAAGCCACTAGCGCAATAATTATAAGGATTGTGGAGAAAGGAAAGGAGAAAATACTAAAATAATTATCGAATAACATGAATTTAATGAACTTTTATGCCTCGTCGTCGTAAGTTAAATTAAGTAAGCCTCGTGGCGGTCATACGAAAGAGAATTCTAAATTTTCCTTTTCCTTTTTTGGAAAGGAAACCATTTCGCTTTGGAGAAGAGTTGGTAGAAGCAGGTCGAAACTAAAACTACTTTCTTTAATTAAAAATGGAAAATAATTATTTCTATGTGCTCTTGTTCTCCCCTTACAAAGTAGAAGAGAGAAACTAGTTTTAAAATATTTAGTTTATCGTAAAACTTAAAACAAGCTAAACTAGAATTAAAGCGAAGGAATTTAAAGGCTTAATTTGGCTTCATTTACTTGCTTAATACTTAACTGCAAGAAAGAGCTATTGGAACAGAATGGATATTATTGCAAGGCAGAAAAAATAATCGTAATGTGACAATAATATCAACGACTACGATCAATCTACTCTGCATCTCCTGCCAATCATTTCTCTTTTTAAAGTTCGAACGACTAACTTCAAAATACATGTTTTGCTATTGGATTGCGTCTACAGTCTACACATACAAATGGAGATTTCTTGTACAAGTATGCGCACTAATATTTTACCCGAATTGTTTTCATTCAATACATATTAAGTGAACAATAAACTTAATGGAATTTCTTTCTCCTGTTTACTCACCTCAATTTTTGTAAATCCTTTCCTTTCATATTTATAATATTTATATAGAGGTGTTCTGTACCCGAATGAGCTAACTCAGGCATACAAAATTCAAAATTGGTGTGCCCACGCACTGAATACCAAATTACATTGAAAGCTTGGTGGAAATATTACCTGCATAAAAGATTCAACGGGTACATGTTTCTAGTTTTCTGTAGCTTGCAAAACTTTCAAATACGAATCTGTGAAGCTTCTACTTTCGTTTGGCATCTACATCCAGCATAGAATTGTTTATGCAGGAGTGAGAGGAGGGGTAAGTTGGGTGTGGTAAGTTGGGCAGGGGTAAAATTCAGAGGGGTAAAATAGGTAGAATCTGCAGGAGTGTGTCTAGGCTTTAGATATTCCAGGAAATGCCACATTATGGTTTCTTGTTTTGGTTCCCCAATCCATCACCTAGCCTAAAGCCATTTTATATTTTTAGATAGGAAAACTGCAAAGCATCGAGACAGAGTATTTTAACCTTTACAATTGAATTAAAGTTCAAATCGGTAAAGTCTATCACATTTTTCTACGTACACATTCGAAATTTTTTATATTAAAATAAAAACCAGTTAAACCTTTGAATTGAAACAGACATTTACAACAATAGCATGAACCTTTATTATGGTGAATCGCAATCAATAAACACAAAACAAAAGTTTTCAGCCTACCTCCGTGAATTTCTCTACGATCGAGAAAAAATACATGCATGCTTGAATGTTAAGAATGAACATTTTCATTTACAAAAAGAATAGTAAATAGAAAAGAGAAACGGTTAAATCTTCACTAAATTATTCAAATGTTAGTTAATACTTTTTCTAAGCTAGGCTAGGCCACCGTTGCTGGTTGTTCTATTAAGAAACCAATTTCTAACCGGAGTGGTGACGCAAGCAGATGGCCTATCCCATTTTGGAAGCATTTTTTACCTAAAATTCTTAAAATGCTAGCATGAAAGCACGCATGTATGCAATAATATCCACCAGAGAATTTTTCTTAAAAGAAAAAAAAGTAAAATATACCTTCAAACTTAATGGACACGTGTAGGCATCAGGGGAAAACAAAGTAATGTAAGTAAGTACTTTTATGTTATGTACATTTTGTTTATTCTGTCTCGACTTTGTCGAAAAATACTCACTGCTTCCCTGCTAAAAAATAATCGCCTTGGGTGGTTTCCGTTCCTTTCTAACTTTACGACTGAGTTTCTCTTCTTACTTTCTCTCAAGAATGGTTCATTAAAACCAGCTGAAAAAACTTTAATTTTAATCTTCAAAGATTTTGACCCAAAACGGCCGAAAATTAGTCAATTTAAAATATTCTCAAAAAAGCGGCTGATATGCACTCATATTATCAGCTATCTACATTTACATTTTAATCTACCTATGCTCATAGGAAATTATATATTTTGCCAACCTGATGTAGCTGCTAGCTGGCTTTAGGAATGAATTACTTCACTTATTAAAATAAATATATTCTCCGTAGGAAATATAAAAGCTAAAGTTTTAAAAACATCATAAAATGAAGGATGGATGGCCTCTATCGCTGTCATTCATCATCATCTCCTTCATTCAACACATCTATTTTTGTTCCTCGTCTGAATACAACTCTTTCAATCTTCTTCGCCTAGTTAATGTAAGAAACAAGTACGAAAACAGAAAAATAAGCTAAAAATACATTTAAGGTCAAACACATACACAACAACTGTTTAATGTTTATATGCAAAAAAGACTGCAAAACTTCCTTATCAAAGGGTAAAATAAAACATTGTACAGTCTGTATAATCATTTAGGTATAATTTACCTGTGTTGCTTATAAGCCAGACAACTCCTCTGACGCCACTTTATCATCTTCCGGTAATATCGTAACAACAGAGCGGCTGAACTAATTTGCGAAAAAACGCTGATGAAAAGAATAATAATTATTTTATAAATACGGGACCAGGCTTAAAAAATAACAATAAGATAAAATGAAATACTGCTGCGGTTGCTGCTCTTTGTTGATCTGGCCGAACCAAAGCCAAAAGCATAATACACGTCTTCATCATGATTTTCATATCAATCCAATCATCATCAGAAGATTGTGTGTTTTATTTTATATACACTTACTTTCCTAGTCAACACAATTGTGTTTGTTTAAAAGACAATGTTTACATAGATATACTGGCGAATAGGCATGGAAGTTGCATAGAGATAGCACGCACAGGGTCGTTTATTATATAATGTTCCAAAAATAGTGTTAAATAAACACCTCTTTATACCGAGTTTCTTCCCAAAATAATAGAATCCTTTTTAATGCTAAGCTCAGCCTGAAACCAGACAACATTCGCACTCAATCCGACATAAAGTAAATAAGATCGAGCTGTATTAACAGCAGCAGATAGCAGCGCAGTACAATAATATAATGAACAGTTCATCATTAACGTTCACTCATAAAATGTTCTCGTTTCGTTTCCGTATTTTTCATCTGCCATTGGAAGTCATAAACAGAAAGGAAGGAAAGGAGAATGAAGATTGATTTCATTTCCAAGATTTCTTTCTCGCTCTCTCTCTCTCTCTCTTTCCCCTCTATTTGCTCATTCTGTCTCACTCCCTCCCTCTCCTTTCAACGTAGTTTTTTAGGACGTTGAGTGGAAACACATGATGATGAGCAAGCAGCATGATGAAGCCTAAGAAAAATAAGGTTTAGAGGATAAAGGAATCTTTTCCTGTTATATGGAAGTAGACAGAGTAACAGAGAGAAAGCTATTAATAACATGATTTGTATATAACCACACCACACCGTAGTAGGTTTTTTCTAGCATATTATGCGAATCATGTTACGTTACGTAATAAGTATTCGTCGTATTACTACTCAGCAATAATAAACAGCAAATGGGAATCTCTCTCTTCTCGACGTCATCATTGTATCGCCACCACACCGGAAGAGATGCATATCTAATACACAATTTTGTATTATTATTAGAATCCTTTTTGGACATCATCATCATCATCATCACTACATAAAACTAGTGTACATGGCTTTCCTTTCCGACTTGTTCTAGTTGAGGAAACACCTTACATCATAGTCATACTACTAGTCATGAATCGTTTCTCTTTTAGCCGGAACAGCTTAACCAAATTATCCCAAGTCTTCTTGCTCTTGCTGCTGCTGCTCTTATTCATAGATATTTTGCGTTGCGTTGCAATGATAAAAGAAAAAATCCATTTGTCATCGAAGACGTGTGACATGTGAGGGGCCTTGGATGGTGAGTGAACACAAAAAATCGAGGATCGGATCAACTCAACTCAACATCATGAGCAGCAGCACGGACTTCTCTTTTGCCTGCCACCACTTCACCACCGCCACTGTTTAGAGTGTTTCCGTGTCTCCCATAATATTTTGTGCTTAGGAAAGGAATCGCAATCTGTTTTCTACTACATATTGAAGAGGCATAGTAGTAGTAGTATGCGCAATTTTTTGCGAGGACATGCCTTCAAATTATTTTTGGAGCACAGTGTTCAAGTGAAAACTCATAAATTATAGACCTGCCCGGCTGATACATGTCGTGGCAGTCGAGGTGACCAACCATGAAAGTACATGAAACATTCATTTACTCGGGAAAAGGAGTTAAGCTAAAAGATTAGGTGTGCCCTCTGTCAAGTCAAGTCAGCATGTATCATAATCATTCATAAAGTGAGAGCTGATCTATTTATTCTCATTTACCAATTTATATAATGGTATACTGTGAAGCAAAAAATGCATGTTGCAAAATTCCTGTTTTTGGCACTACACGTGAGCTTAATTAAAAATTTTTTAAAAATTTCTTGGATCATGAAAGCCAAGTGAGTCTATCTGCAATGCTGCTGCAAGAAAGTTTCTCTTTTATGACTGCTCTCGTTGTTGCAGCTAATCAAATTATAATATTGCCGTTAATTAAGGCTGCATAATTTAATAATTCGTCTTACTTTTAAGGAAATTACCTATCGCAATGAAAATCAAAAACACACTTCTGAGACTGCTTGCAGATTACAGTGAAGTCTGTAGTGTAGTAAATTTTCAAACTAATTGGCAATGCAATTTAGGCAATAATGCCACTAGAGACAAAAACACAGAAACAGTTTTGATATGAACAAAAAAGAAAATCCAATTATGAAATGAATACTTCGTCCAAAATTGGGAATTTAAGAGCAAACTTCAACTCATCCTGTTTACTTAAGAGGATATTAACCACTTATAAAAAGATTTGTCTTATTTTCATTTTGATTTAATACGGCACACTACAACTACACAGTTGTGTTGTCCTCGGAATGATATGATATGCATCATTATTCCAAAAAAGCTGGCAAAATTAATATATTACATAAGCACAAAGCAAATAAGATTTACAAAATATGTATAGTGGAATAAGTACAGAGTCTCGAGTATCCCCACTCCTTCATATAACTTAACATTAATCTTTGCCAAGTTTTCTCCATCCTTGGCAGTAATGACCATTTACGGCTAGGCTAATTGGGAGATTACATGGTTATATGAAAAGACTTTAGCATTTTAATCATTCCCCTTTGGAATTGAAAATCTCTTGAATAAAATATTAATAATATTAAGTATCGGGGACATTTACCTTCAAACAAAAGCAAACTGCGAACAAGTACAATACTGCCAAACTCAGCAAGTCGCATCATTGTTCTTATTTTTTGCAACATTATTCTTCTCTGCTTCTTCGCTCCTTCTCTTACCCAATCAGCCGAGCTACTACTTATCGTTAGTCAAGCATTAGCGAGACAACCTTCAAAGTTATTATAAAAATCTATGAAGATTATGATATGGAAATGTTGCGATGAGATCAATCAAATAAGGTAAAGCTTCACCTACACTTCTTGCTTTTCCTCCTAAATTCCTAAAATGGGCTTACAACTAAATTCGCAAGAACGTTTACCTTCCCTTTTTAAATCATCAATTCTGCAATCTGCACAAACACAATCACTCTCTGCCGTCACCGTCACCATCATATCCATCCCTTTTATTGCCAAAACTGTGTAAAGAAGATGATTTGATGAAAAATACAAAGGATTATCATTTATTGTAATCTCGATTGCAACATCAAGTGCAAATTTTCTTTTGATTTTATGGCCAATAGAATTATGATCGTAAAAAATATTTGCATTCAAAACACTTAAGCTTTACTACTTTAACATAGGTATTGTGACTGTGAGGCTCATTCAGGTTATTGACAAGCTCTCATCAGGTAGATTAATTCCAATCAACGGGATGGCCCACTACCAGAAAAAAGCTGTCTAGTCATGGTCAAACAAAAGCTATTTTCTTTTCATTCATGCGAATATTTATAGCACATCCATCACTCCCCAGCTCAGTAGTAAGCCATGTTGAATTAATGAGGGAGAATAATCGCATTCACTAGATTCAAACTCACAGTTGGTAAATAATAAAAGTCCAGTTTAAATAGGATTTTTATACTTTTAATTCCAATTAACTTTGTTTATTAAGCCTTTATTATAATAAATTACTTATATTGCTACATTTCTGTCAAGAATAATCTCATAAAACTGTGAAAAAACAAAGCAATCCTGCTGTTACGTGGATTTTTTGCGTACTTGACAGAACACCATTTTGAATATTGCTTGTTACGAGTTACCCGGTGGCAGCAATTGAGCAATTACAAGAGAATTTCTCCACTCTAATCAAATTGTTTATGTAACTGTTTGTTTTAATGTCTAATTCAAGTAAAAAGCTATTACAACTACTACGACAGCAGCAGTAACCAACAACCACAGCAGCCGATTTTTAGCTTCATTAAAAACAAACAAAGACATTTGGCAAGCAAACAAGAAAAAACGGAGAAAGAGCCTTGTTACAATAATGATGACAATTCTTCATGTCACTATGAAGCCATTAACCTTGTCGGTGGAGAAGAAATGCGATAAGAAATTTTGAGTGATTTAAATGAAGAGATTGTGGAAAAAAATCAGATTGATGAATGGTCATAGTCCCACAAATCTGACAATCATTCAACATGATTTCTACAATCAAAGACAAGAAGAGAATAATTAAATTGAGAATAAGAAACTCGATATGGAAATCAGCAGTTGATTCAATCCGGTAAGTGAATTAAAGAAAAAAAATCAAACTTGTTGAGAGCAGCAGAATAATGAAATTAAACCGAAGATACCCTTGCCTTGATCATTGTGCTGATTTGCCTCTCCCTTTTTCAGTAAAAATTGGAATTAAATGAATGAGAAAAAGTAGTTGTTCATTTAAAATGAAGTGTTGTAAGAACATAAGTATTGCCATTAGAAGTGGAAAACAATCAATAAAATACTCTTCGAGTATAATAAACTGTCCTCATTTAAATTTATAATGACTCAACTCATTACGATCATAGTGCAATGTAATGGTAGCAGAAGATTATGCTGGTCACAAAGTATTTTTATCAAGATACATAATTTCTTATGAAAAAGCAATAACATTTTTTTCTCTAAGATTTAGCTTTTGTATTAGTAATACTTAAAAGAAATGTGAAAAATACCGACTGATTCTGTAATTCATAATGCGTTTTTACCTTGAAAAGAGCACAAGATAAATTTTTTAGCCTCTGACGTCGATCATAACTCTATTTAATTTTATTTGTGTTACAATTATATTAGATTTATAAGTGAACCTCTGCAGCAAAGTATTTTTAAAAGCATAATTGGAAAATCTACTTATAATGTTTTTAGTATTCATTTTGATTTCTTGTATAAACGAATCAATACTTAAAAAGGCACTTACCGTAGTTTTTATTTGCTTATTTGTGGAAAGCTTTCTTCTGAAAGATGAGGGTTGAACACCCGCAGCCGCCGGGTCATTTTCGCTATCTGTCGATTCATCAACTCCAGCAGCATCCTCCGCCGCCGGGTTATTGCTTGTCTTTGTGCTCGTTACCGGATTAGGTGATTTCTCCACCTTTTCCAGCTCAATCTGATTTCGCAGAGAAGTCTTGTCACCATCACTTTTGCTGGGAGGGTGCTTGCCCTCCCGCTTTGCACTTGTGCCAAGCATGTTGATGACGATGATGATGTTGGCAATCAAAAACGGCAAAATTGATGATCCGATCCAAGTCGAAAACGTAGATAAACAAGGATGATCTCCTTCTTAAGACTAACTTCCTGTCGATATTCCCTTTATATCCTTCCCTTTTTGTCTCCACCACGTTTCCATCCAATCTTATCCAAATTTCCGCCTCTTTCTATTGCAGCACCAGCACCATCAAAGCAGCTCTCTGTCGTTTTTCCTTGGAAGAGGATGAGGAAGGTCTTTTAAACTTTCACTTTGTGACAGAGAAAAGAAAAGAGAAGAACGTTTTTACTTGGTTAAGTTTACATGATCACTATCATCATCCCGGCTTAAAGTTCCTTTCCTTTCCAAAATTCTCTTTTGCTTTACTTTGCACGAAAATGTTTTTTTTCTACGATAAAACCATTTTCTTTTTTTGCATTCACTCTCACTCACGATCAAAGAGATTCGCTAACACGAGAGCAAAAGAAAAAAATCCTAAAATGTGCAAAGAAGGAAAACCTCTATCTCTTCCATACACATCGATGATGTTGGACGATATTGCAAGAGTTATGGTTTTACAAAAGTACAACAACATAACAGTTGAATCCTTTTCTCATTGCTGCTGCACATTCATGCATTTTTTTACTACAAAAATATTATCTTTCCTATTCTGGCACAGTGGGGAAAGGAAAGGATCTAAAAAAGGCCCCGACCATTTTATATCTATTTTTTAAAAAATATTACAACTTAAAATTCTTTCTTTTTGTGGGAATAAGATACTATTGTCCTGCTAGGGCTGTAGATGATGATGATGCTAATATGTAATGACGATTCTCCTACCATTTATTACTTTTTCCGTAGCAGTAGTAGTAAAAAGGAAGGCAAGTATTGCATATGAGCTCCAGAATTTTAGCTATAATACGCCCACACAACACAACTGCTCCAGCTTCACTTCGCTTTTCTTTCTTCTTCTTCTTCAAGCCAAGCCAACAAAAAAATCCAGGGGAGATTTGTTAAAACCCTAGCCAAAAAATTCACTTTTTGTGCACGGAGAACGTATTGCTACCAACGGAAGTGCTTTCTTTTCCTTCTATTGTATTATTCTTTTTCGGTATATTATTATTAAGTAGAATAAAAATCTTTGAAAATTACTTGCATAAAATCATTATTTTTACTGGTTGAAAATAGCTCGTTCCGGTAAATAAAACGATGAAATGAAATGAACGCACGACAAAAACGGTTTTATTTCATTCCGCTGTTATCTCGAAGAATGCACAACAAAACAACAACAATTGGTTTCGTCTCCATTTGCATTCGGGTTCTGTGCTTTTTTCCTTGCTGCTGATGATAATGATTAACTAAATAAAAGGTCAGAGTTTATAGTATACTGAGCAATTTTTTTCTGACTCCCTTTGTAAATTGCGATGTACTTAAAAAAATATAACCTTAGTTAAAGTTTAAAGGTCTCTCCATTGACAATTGACTTTTTGCACTTTTCGGTAACTTGAAAGTAGCATTTTTAATGGATATTTTTTGTCATTGTCTAAACACGATGCGATGGTATAATAATAATGTCACAATAATCGTGAAAACAGTTTTAGCACTTTTTCCCTCGCCAAGCCAAAAAACAAAAATAGAACTGATTTGTGTGTTTTAACTTTGTTGTGTGGATAAAAATGAATCCAACATCAAAGTAAGTAGTTATCTCAGCAGCTCAGCTCTCTCATAAAGTTACAACGTAACGATTCAGGGATACAGCGACTGACTGAATGAAAATTATGCAGCTGTTGAGCTGTTGTTGTTTACAAAATCAGCAGTGAGTGAGCGAGTATTATCATTTTTATTATTTTACGATGCCGCGCTGATGCTGCTATTGCTGCTGTTACCGCTACACTGCTTCTTCTGAATCACTGAATGATCTTCTCCGTCGTCGTTGCCGTCCTTCCTTTTTATAATAGTTATGCTAATGCATGTAATCAATAGCGTAGAATCTCTGGTTACAAAATATTCCTCCTCATCCCTTTCATTAACTTTTTTCACGCATCAATTCAATATCTTTATTTCTGTTTTATAATTCTGCTTATCATCTCTTCTCTTCTCCTTTTAGGACAAGTATTGCATACTTATTGTTTCCACTCGATTCACAATTTTACAGAATAAAAGAAGAAAGGTCCCACTCACTCTTTCCAACATAAGCGATTCGATTGCAGAAACGCTGCTGTTGCACTGGCTGTTATTAGTTTATTACCTTTCTTTCTTTTTAATATTGTATTCTTCCTCCCCTTCTACTTCGTTTCACTCCACTTCACTTCTATTCATATGGATATTATTTTTCATCTTCCAACAAGCCAATTAGATCTTCAATCTTTAACAAAAAAAGTGGGAAAGAATGTATCTTTGTCGTTATATTTATTATTTTCTTCAACAACGCCTCTTCTTCTCCCTTCTCTCCTCCACTTACTTCCCTTTTTCTTCCTTTCGGTTAAAATTTTGTCGCTGGTGCTGCTTCAGCTTCTATATTTTTTCTCCACATCCGTTTCCCACTTCCTTGGTAGAATATTAAAAGAATATTTTTATGTTTTATACATATAAGAAGGATGGAAAAGTCGTCGTGATGAAAGGCTATGATAAACGGTTCATTAGAAAATAGAAAAAAATATAGGCCACTGTTGTGAATGAGTTTGCTTCACTTCTTGAATAACCTAAGTTTAAAACTTTTTGTAGAATCTCTGAATTTGACTTGAGAAAATCTGATGATGGTTTGAGTGGTGCAGAGCAGAATTATTGAATGGAGAGAGTTATCTAAAAAGATAGATTATATATATATGTTTTTATTTTTATATTGCGTTGCGTAAAATACTTACACGTTACGTTGATCAAACTTTATATCTCTTGTATAATATTTAAATACTTCCATTTTAGTAAAATTGTGAAATGTCCTCGCATGATCTTTAAAAGAGATGATGTTTTCTACATAAAAGTTTATGTGTTGCTACTTAAGCTTTTAGTATCATATAAATCATATGCCGGCCACTGACGTATTTGTAGATCTTATATTTTATAATAACAGATCAAAGAATATTTCTTGAACAAGTACAAATCTCTCGTTCATTTGTTGGCGTTCTTCTACCCTTTTCGTAACTTACTTTAGTTGAAAAAGATTTTTAAAGTTCGTTTCTTGGTATATAATCAAGAAAAAATTACTGGTATTTGGTTCAGTTCGAATGACTTTTTTCCTGTTGGTCGAAGGAGATATTTTATAAGATATAAAGCACAGAGCACAATTTAGTATTCAATCAGATATACCGGAACCAAGCGAGTTGATTGCGTCTTTAGATTTGTAGTTGGTATTTGTATGTAGTACTTTTTCTCGTTAATAATAATTTCGTTTAATCTGTTAGTTTGAAAAAGTATTTTTAAACATACTACTGGCATGTACAAACATGTAAAAGACACAAATCCAGAATATGATTCACTCATCAATATTGATTGAGTAAAGTATGAATGATTAAATAATGTTTTATGTAAATTACAAATATTTCGTACAGTATGAAAAGGAAATTGAAGGCTTCATTCATTCCTAATGTGAGATTGAGATCAATTATGTTGTCAATAATCTGTAAAATCTCTTTCTTTCTTTCTTACTACTATAACTCATCTCCAGTTTCTGTATTTTCTTTCCTTGTATTGCGTCATTCAACGCATGCATGATAATAAAGAATATTATCAAGAAGAGGATATTCGACTTCCTTTCCTATTCTAGTCCTATTAAGCTAAATGTTTATGAAGAATAAAAAGGAACTTTTTATCTCAAAATTTTCAAGAATGAAGCTCTAATCTTTTCGGCGTAAATAACAATGAACTTTAGCGAAACATATCAAAACACTAATAGTAAATAGATCACAGTTTTTAATTGATCTTAAATTTCATAAATGACATTCGATGATATGCATGGATGGAAAAAAATTACACAATGAGTAGTACACAATCTTTGGTGACGTGACGAGAGATAGTTTGTTATTACCCCATTTTTAACGTACCTTAACCTTTTTTGCTATTGATACACACTTCACCAAAAATGTAGAAATAGATTTGAATAATTTGATCCAACAGATCTGTATTATATTGACTGCTAATGATGCAATAGTTCTCTTATTTGATT
This sequence comes from Lepidocyrtus cf. sotoi NNG-2020, assembly GCA_027744475.1. Taxonomy (NCBI): domain Eukaryota; kingdom Metazoa; phylum Arthropoda; class Collembola; order Entomobryomorpha; family Entomobryidae; genus Lepidocyrtus; species Lepidocyrtus cf. sotoi NNG-2020. Next base: position 13,776 of record JAHZNJ010000385.1, read on the forward strand.
TACTAAATAACCTCCAGGTTTTAATTTGTTGACAAAGAGAGAACAAAATTATCGCTTTCAAAAAATCTTCGTAATCTTGGCTCGATGTAAAACTGGGAATGTGATCTGACGTTGGTTGGTGGTGATAATGGCGATTTCCTTCAAACTGATCGTCGTGGTGAGCGACAAGCTGTTACCTCCTCCACTATCAATATTATCACCAGCACTACACACACATACACATCTACTTCAAATAATCGGGATCGGGAGACCTTTTCCTCCACCAATCCTAATGCTAATAATATGTGCGTACGTGGGTAGTGGGTATTGTACGTGCTTCCCTAAAACTCTCTCTCTCCCTTCCCTCCCAATTTACCTTTAGGCAGAAAAAGAAGAACTTGCTGTAGTTCAAAATTCTTGATGAAGGAGACTAAACTATTTCCGATTGTGATATCGGATAATAATAATAAAATATGTATATCCTTGTATGTGCTTTCTTCCCCTTAATAATCCACTAGTTCCTTTTTTCTGTCAGTCAACAGTCGACAGTCAACAAAACAATTTTTTTTCTGGAATACCTATCAATACCTGAGAGTCTCTCTCCCAGGCAGAAATTGCTTGTTGCACAATTCAATTTTACTATTATTACGACTTCCACGTGTGTTTATGACTGATTTTCATCAAATTCAATTTCCTGACCTAACATTATCGTCACTAGATCCTCCAAGCATCTCCTCAACCGATCATGCATTCGTCAATTTGCTTTCATAGTAATCATTACTATTTATTGTCGAAACTCTGCTAGTTTCCTGGATTCTGGATGAAAAGGCTGATATTATGTGAATTCCTTTTTAATAACTCTTCTTCTTATTCCATATTTCTATTCCTATTACGATTCATGAGCTGTTGTAAACGCATAATAATAGCAGTTCAAGGATAAAACAACAGCAGCAGCAGCAACAACAGCCATGTCAATTTTTTTATTGCTGCCGTGTCATACGACGATAATATCGCTTTTATCGTTTCAACTGATTCTATAATGGTTCTTCTCTTCACAGCTAAAAAATCTTTTCACAACAATTCTCAATTCCCACTGTGGAAAAAAGGGTGCAAGTTACACCAGTTGCCCAATCATCATCATCGCCACACTACTGACTGATAACGATCGTTTAATAAATATTTTTTTTCTTGCTTTTCACAAAAATGTAACATTTGCCATATACACCCTGCTCTCATCTCGACCCTCTCTACAAAATATTATTACTACAACAAAGTACTTATATTAAGGTATAAATGGGAACACAAAATGGTATTGATTCATTCTCTCTTTCTCTTTCTCCCATCATATTACAAGAATTAATTGCTCACTGTTATTGCACAACAAAACTTTTATTCCTCAATCGTCATCATCGAATAAAAAACTCTCAAAAGAATGGCTATTAAGTGCATAATAAAATGATTTTGATTAGAATATTGTAGTTTCTTTCTTTCTTCCTTCGCTCATTTGTCTGTGTGTGCGCTTGCTAAGTGGAGGTTGAAAACAACTTCAATTCAAGCCCAGCAAAAGCCACCAATCCAAATCCAAATATTATTCTCCATTTATGGAATTCAATTTAATCTACGACAAAAACGAAAACAACAACGCAACACCAGTTTGAGCTTGAATCATAAAAAGGAAATAATAAAGAATCCGATTTTTCCAATTATTAATCTCTTTCATCCTTCTACAGACAGACACTATATTATATGAGTGATGTCATTTCGTAATATTTACTGACATGAAAATAATTAAAGCTCACTAATTGCCATTTTACATGGAAGAAAGAAACCATAATAATAAGCAAATTTTTTCGAGAAAATTATTACCGGTTTTGGTTTCTTTTACTCACTATCAAAGCAAAGAGTTTAGGAGAGGAGGAGAGACGAAACATTATTACTTACACGCTGTGACTGTGATACTGATTATGACAGTTAATGCTGATAAATGGCATAATATGATTGGATTTGATCAAGATCATCAGCGTCATGATCTCTTGTCTGTAAGATTCAGTAACAAAACGCATACACATAACACACGGCTGAATTCAAACCTCTTTCATTCATCTAAATTATTGAAAGTCTGTTCTTTTTTTAATTTCATTATCTTACCAATAAAAAACTAAAATGAACGTGACGAAATTCAAATTAGTGTTCGATATTTATGGGGTACAAACGTTAAATCGTGTGTCATGGCTTGACTTTAATTGCTTTTAATCTGTTCTGTGGAATTAAAATTTTAATAAGATCAAGCTTGAAAACTTGATAACTGAAAACAAACACGACAAACAACAACAGTTCATTGAATATTGGGCTCGCCCCGATCCCTGTCATACACAACACAATACACAAAAATGTTAATAATTGAAGATTTAAAAAACTATTTAATTATATTAATAGACTAAGCTTTTTGTCACACACACGCGTAATAATAATAATATTCATTATCATAATAATATTAACAACTTTGCATTTGCATAGAGGCATGAAAAGCGCAATTTTATAGTGCCAAGTCAAAAGTGCCAAAACTTTTAGCAACTCCGGTCTAACTACCTACACCACGCCAGACGCCAGCATGTCACTTTGTTTCATTTGGTTAAAGAAGGCATCATGCGAACAACCCCTTTCTATAATATTTACAGATCGTAGTAGTAACAGTTCACATTATTCATTTCTCACAAAACACGCGAGTATTATAGCCTATAACACACGATAATAGTTATTAATATTTCTGAATAAAAGTTAAATTCAAGGTCTTTTCTATTTTGTGCTCTTCTGTTATGTTGTTATTATTATCCTTCTGTTATTATGACTTGGTGATTTCGCTTGGAATGTGCTGAATTATGATGATGGAATGAAATGAAGACTGGATGGGATGGGAGACAGACGATACGTCGACTAACTTTGATGTTGGTCGGCAAAGTGCTAAACTACTTCTGCTAATCTTTCATTTTAATGCGATTACACAGAGCCGTGCATGCATTGTGTGAGGCATTAAGCCATGACTTTATAGAGACTTTTAGGTAAAATCATGCGTTATCCTTGCTAAAAGCCTACATTTTTATTATTCTTGATGGTTTACAAAAGGATGTTGTTTTGGACTGGATAGATAGATCAGCGAATACGGCTTATTATTATTATTTTTCTATTCGCGTTGTTTCTAGACGCATTTTAGTAGAATTAAAGAATACGTGGACTGTGACTATGCAATGACGTAAAATCCTGAAAATGAATTGTAATGATGATGAATTGATGATACATGATGCTACTCAGGTACGTAACGTATTATTCATCTTTTTTGTCAGGCCATCTTTACTAGATGTTTGTTTGTGGATACCGAACAAACATACAAAAATAAGAAAAATGATCCAGCAAGAATGAAACAGTTTTTACTCAATGGAATATCTACGTATAATATGCAGTTTGTTTTTAAACGGAAACGTAGAATGAGTTCGCATTACACGTAATATTCCTGTAATATGAAATTATTGTAACTCTAAACATCATGAATCATGAAACATGCTGTATCTGATGAAAACTGAATGAACACAGACTCTCCCATCTTATCATCATCATCTATCATCCAATATAGCACCCAAACCTTTCTAAACAAAGTATCAACCCAAGCCCATGGAAAGGAATATGGAGCTGGTGGAATAATATGGAATCATCGTAATCATCATCACGTGTAGTAAGTAAACTGAAACTGGACCGCTGGCTGTGAGTCTGGCGTGTGGTCACGGTTTCTGTTTAGGCAAGCGAATCTTTTAAGACTTGCTGCCAAGCCTTTGCAAAATTTCTTTTTTGAATGCGATGCGATTACCTACTACTATTACTATCTGACTATTTTTATTTGCCTAAATAAACATAGAATTATAATATTAAGAGGTTTACGTACACATGCGATATGACCGTTTTCCCAAATATTTACATCTGTCGATTATGTTCTTGGATCCCTTTCGCAAGACACGTGTTAACCTCATCTAAATTTAATCTTCGGATTAGTACTTATGGCTGTAAGAAGATCATTAATTTTATGAAGTTATAAACTAAATTATAACCAAATATAGCAAATAAATTATTAGAGGTCCTACTTAACTTAACTTAGGTCTTTACTCTTAAATAAAACGTTACTTTAATATTTATCTTGTTAATTTTACCACATATTCATAAACATAATTTTAGCGGCTTTCAGCCAAACACAAGAAACGGTTTGCTAAAGATTCACTTACCATCATAATTGTAGATCAATAGTAAACCAACGATTTCATGTTCCCAATACTTTTCCTGAAGCTTTTTTGGTCAATAACCGTAATAAATAAATAATCTCTCGTATTGATTATTGTTATTGAAAACTTTTCTGTTTACGAACTGTTTCAAAATCAGGAATCCGTTCAGTTCACTGAATAAAAATATTGTTTTGTTCTACTTTTTTATCACATCAACAAATCTCACTTAATTTTCAGTTTAATATCAGTTCAGTTGGTGCAAATTTTTGTTTCTTTCCATCAAACACTCCAACATTTCATTGAATAATTCTCACTGTTTCTATCACATGAGGAGAGACACAAGAAAATAGATTCTTTTTACTTCATTAAGTATTACTCATGAAATCACATTTAAATCTCTTAAAATTTGGTCGAATAGTCTTTACTGACAAAGAAAGAAAGATTCTGTTTTCAGTTTGATTTTATTTTGCTACTAAACGTAAGCTAGCTCATTTACTACCATTAAGTTGCATACAAACTAAATTTCAGACAGGATTTTCATAAGCCACTTGTATCATTTTAAAAAAGCAGACTTTTGTAGAGTTTTACAAAGTTGTATAATTTCACATTATTTGACGGTAAGCATAGAAAGGCATCATGGGAACTTAGCATAGATATTTTCAGTGATTAAAGCTATTCGTTTTGTTGTAGGAGGACATATGTTTATGCTACAAAATTGATTCCGTGCCAATTTCAAGGTTAACTTTTTAAAAAAGTCTTATTTATACACAGTTAAAACCTGTTGTTGTTGCGTGTATAGAAAAATAAAGATGCACTTTTGTACATTATCTTTTGAGTACCATTTTTTTCTTCCAATTATCTCTGTCTGCATACCTGCCTATTGTTGTTGTTGTGACTGAGTCAAGGTTTTTTAATGTCTTTGTGAGAGAAACATCCAGTAAAGTTTTTCTAATTATTCGCACAGTAAATGAAAGTTGATTACATGTAATTGCGAAGAGAAGGAGGGAGAATGACATCACAGAGTAGAAATAGTAATCACCCAAACTAAACTATACATAACTATACAGCATTTTCTTACCGCAAAAACCAAAAACTGATCAATTATGGCTTTAAAGTAACTAGCTATAAAATAAAATAAGTTCTTAAGTTGGGCGGTTTTACATTTGCTATCATATTTCAGATTCTTGTATCTTTATTATTAATATTCATTATTATTAATTATTAAACATTCTCCTTAGTTTAAAATGGATAATTTCTACAAAACTAAAACTTAAATACTTAAGTCAAAAACACACACACACAAATTTACTTCATCAACCACAATCCATGGCTGATCTTTTATTTACTAAAATGAGAGTTTACTTAAGGCAAAAGAATAAGTATAATAAGTGGTCGTATTACTAATCTTATTCATTATTTTGTTGTTCTGTGTAAAATATCTGTAATGATCACGTCCACTACACACGGTAAACCGACCACTCGGCTCATTCCATTTTATATGCTTGTTGTTGATGACTTGTTGTGCTAATCTTTTATTGTAGAGATTGCAATATTGCAATTTTGTTTGCGAGAGAAAAACACATGATGAGGATCTTGGAAATGAATAATAATAAAATATTGTATAATATTATAATATGAGTGCGTATGCCTTTCTCTCATAATAGCAATCCTTTCACCTGTTTCATATTTTTCACCTTGTTGAATGAATGAACACATTTTCCGACTTTGTAAAAGGGAATCTTTCATGATCAGCAATATCAGCATCAGCAGAAGAGAGGATTTTTTATAATAAACCTTCATTTTATTTCGCTGGGATTGGTTCAAAATGCCGCTTGGTCTGGCCGGGAGCCAGACTAAAGATATCACCAGACTTAGGTACGGAATTCATCAGCGGGAGGAGAAGGTACAAATTTTACTCAAAGAGCAAAACGGCATAGATACATTGTAGCAAGGCCTTTTTATTCTTCATGAACTGTATCCAGAAGACATAATATTATTGCATTGCTTATTTTTCAGCTGAAAACGATAATGCATTATTTTCCCAGCGAAAGCACATGGATTCTCGTCTTTCTGCTGTGCTATATGGGATGTGTATAATAATACTCAATATGTACTGGTAAAAGCTGTTGCAGATGACATGACACACGATGAACAGAAAATCCTTTATTTTACTGTCTTGTCTTGTGACTTGTCTAAATTCACGTTACAATACATTACTAAAGTGATTTTTCTTTAATGTGTTCTCTCAGCATTAACTGAAAATTGACATAATACTTGTAGTACTACACGTGATTCCAAGACTGCTATAGCTATGCTGGTTTAAATTAAAACACAGTTTTAACAAAATAAAAGTGATCTGAGATTTTTATTGCGTAAGGATACTCTTATGTTATAAATTTGCCGGTCTGTGCTGATTGAATTTCTGTATCAGTACAAGCTCAAGCTCAATTGAACGTCCATAATGTAAATAATATTGATCTAATGGTACTTTAAATGAAGATTAATTGGAGATTAACTGAACTGATAGTTTTATTGAGTAAACCTGTTTTCAAGTCTAGAAATGCGAGTGCTAGTATTGACGTCTAGGCAAATTAAGGAATTATACGGTATAATAAAACTTTTTAATATGAAATGAAAAAGCATGCATTAAATTAATATTGAATTTATTTGTATGCAATCTACAAAACCCGTATAACCCGATTGGATCTGTTCGTTTTGCACGTAATATATTTTTGTTTTTATGTTATCACCGTTTTATGGTGCGTTTTGTTTGATCGATAGATAGTCATTTATGACCATCACAAGCTCTTCCGATTGACTTTCTTTCTACTCATGATCATCCTACTTTCTCCAAAATCAGAAGATCAATATTATTCAGCCATTTTAGTTTTTGCGAAACGTTACTTAAGATTCCTTTCTTGTGACATTCAATAAAATACATAAATTTTCAACCAATTTAAAAGTGACAAGAAGTTCAAATTATTACAATCATGACAAAACTAGCCACATTGTCCGCTGTGACATTAAATCAGTTTGCGCTGGACTTTGAAGGGAATAAGAAACGGATTTTAAAAAGTATTGAGATTTGTAAAAAGGAAGGTTCCCGATTTCGTAGTACGTAAATTTCTTAATCAAATTTTTGTTCGATTCTTTTCTCAATTCATTTCAATTCTTAAATTCATTTTGAGTTTTGTTTTAACAAATTACACTAATTTTTCAGGCAAATTTTGCTGATTCGCCCAAAACTCATTATGTGTGACGACATGAACTACAGAGAAACAAGATGGTTTACAGGCTGGCCGAAGGTTGGTAAAATTAGTTTCGTCTGTTGATTGATTGATTGATT